>JAPCYS010002892.1:0-78057 GCA_028641055.1 Alopecurus myosuroides | reverse complement strand
TTAACTCTTTGAACTTCGTCGAAAACAACTTTTCGATAAGTACAATTTTAATAAGATGTAAAATCCATGTCTTTGTCGCTATATAGACCCTTTTGCTATCGCTAGTCATGCTATCTACCAAGTCACATACTTGATATTCATACAAGGATACTATGGCGGATATAATGACTCATAGTCAATTTTACGAAGTCAGGGCCCATCATTTGCTTCCTTCATAAGGTCCAGGTCCTTTTGTTGTCAACACTTACACTTAAACCACAAGTTGTTCTAATACAAAGTTTTTGGACTTTTCTGGTACAGCTCGCAAACTCATTTGAAGTATCTACAACATTTGTAGTGTCTTCTACTTAGTCAAAATAGTAAACCCCGGAACAACTTCCAGTGTTTGCGCTACTCTTGACATGATAACGAAGATTCTCTAACCTCGTTGAGTTTGTACTGTGCTCCCACTCACTTGTTTCGCAAGAACTACTTTCTCGAGAAATCAACCCTTTCTGACAAACAACATTTGTCTTTTGGTTCGGTGATAGGAGAAATACCCAATGTTTTATTTGGGATAACCTTATAAACATATATTTATCCTATTTTGGTTGTAAACATTTTACACATGCTATGCATACCAAAACTTAAGAAAGTGACAATTCGGGTCACTACCCAAACCATATCTTATATGTTGTCAATTTCAGCGGATCATGATGGTGCTCTTTTCAGTGTAAAAGCGGTTGTCCTTAATGTATAAACTACAAAATTATAATGGCAATTTTATTAATCTTACCATGTCAAACAGGGTTTGATTTTGTCTTTTGAATACTCCAATCTAATGTGGGGTATTCGAGAAGTATAAGTTGTAGAACAATTCTGCAACTTCTCAGATGTTTTGCTAAACTTGTAACTCAAACTTTATCCTTTATGATCCAATCATAAATACTTGATTATCTTGTTACATTGATTTTAACTTCATATTAACAACCTTTTGAACCAATTCAAAATGTCAAACTCTGTTCCCTTTAAATAGATATACTCACATATCTACTTAAGTCATCGACAGAATTTTATGAAGGAAAAATTAATCCACCATACATGACTACACATAATGGACTATATACATCAACATGTATAACATCCACTACATTAGTCGTCCATTCTACTTTGGCCTATGAACGGAATTTTAGTCATCTTTTGGAACAAGTCTCACAAGCGTCAATTTATTCAACACAAAATGACTCCGGAAGTCCATCAATATGGAGTTCCTTCATGTTTTCCTTTCCGATATGAACTAAAGTGGTGCTGTCACAATTTAAGTGAAACTCTTCAACGTCTTGCAACGTTTAGCATTTAGTCTTATAGATGTTTACTTTACCAACATGATTTATATTAACATATCCATCAATTATGGAATATGATCATAGTTGAACAATCTCATTTGTTCTCACAAAAGACTAGAACAAAATAACAAATTATTAAGTTCTTCAAATAAATCTTGACCGGTTGGTTCGATACGACAATGAACACAATAACACTTTATTTATGTTCTTGTCATAATCGATTCCACATCTATTACTAGTTCCTTTTAGGCCCTTGTATTTCTTTCATTGCGTTGCTTTGTATGACAACTCATACCAACCAATGTGGTATCAAAATACCCAAAAATACTTTGTTAACTAGTAATACATCTATAACTTGTATATCAAGCATATACTACTGAGCTGGACTTTCCAGTTATCTTCTTTTTCTGCCATATATCTTTTTGTAATTCTATTTTCAATATTCCCTTTCCTTTATAGAAGAATCATTCAACATCAAACAATGCTGGCCGTACTAGCTCATTTTCTTTGGCGTGTTAGTCATATACTATCACCCATTGAGTCATACTTTGAGTTTGATTGTTCTACTAATATCACCATATTAATAGCATTCTTCTAGATTCCACTCTTAACAATTTCCAAGTAAGGTAAAATACTTTACCCATACTTCTAATCCATCCCATCATAACAATTTTATGATTAAGTTACTATAGCTCGAAGGAAGGGATTTAGAGGATAATTTTGAGCGCCCAACTTCTTGGAATATTCAAACGCCTAGCGTCTTCAATCATTGCATATATTCAGATAATATAAGCAAACATTGTCACGCTAAATTTGCATATATTCAGATAATATAAGCAAACATTGTCACGCTAAATTATACTCAGTCATGTTGCTACAAATAAGTTTCTAGATATCAATATATCTTTCACTTGATTGTTTCTGAAAACAACTCTTTTCAGTTCCTAAATCACCTTGATCAACAAAACATTCTTTTGAAGATAAAGTAATACGGAAGCAACCATGACTCTGGATTCTAAGTAGGAATTATTTGCTCTCTAGATTAATCAATCATTAACCACATGGAGCTAGGTAGGAAATACCAAAAATCTACAATAGGACTCAATTTTAAATTTCACTAATACGGTACCAAACTTAAATGGTATTTACCAGATCATAACAGTTATATCTCAATTAACAATCTAAGTGTAAGGTAATTATAGATGCCAATGAATACTACAATTTGTGCAAATTCACTTGATTGGTTCATGATAAATAAGTTCAAGTTAATTCAAAAATTAAACCATGAACTCCCACTCAAAAACAACATCCCTCTTAGTCGTCTTTAGTGATTACACGAACCAAATTCACTACACCAAAACCGATCATCACGTGAGATGATGTAGTTTCAAAGGCGAACATCTACATGTTCATCATATCATCCATATGACTCATGCTTTACCTTCGGTTACGTGTTCCGAGGCCATGTCTGTACATGCTAGGCTCGCCAAGTAGAACCGTAGTATTGCGTGTGTTTCAAGGCCATGTCTGTACATGCTAGGCTTGAAAACACCCGTTGTATGCGAACGTTGAGTCTGTCACACCCGATCATCACGTGGTGTCTCGAAACGACGAACTTTCTTAACGGTGCATACTTAAGGAAGAACACATTATTATCTTGATATTAAGTGAGAGGGATCATCTTATAATGCTAACCGTCGCTATCTAAGCAAACAAGATGCATAAAAGTATTAACATCACATACATCACATGTAAGGATAACGTGATATGATATGGTCCTCCTTGCACTTGATCTCCATCATGTGCATTATGGTATGATCTCAATCATTCCACCGGCGTGGTACCAAGTACCACGGTACCCCAAACTTGTTTGTCCATCAATAAGAAGACAACCATATGGATACCTTACGGTATATCAATAATTTACAAAATAGATCATCTCATAATCAAATTTGTAATATTGACCATATCACATCACATGCCCAGCAAAAACTAGTTAGACGCTTCTAATTTATTTTTGCATATTACGTGGCTTAGGGCTTTCGAGGATAGAACCGTTCATACCTACGAACATCAACCACAACGTTGATAAACACATTTTTAACAACCCTTCATAGATTAGATCTTAACTATAGTAGGAGAAACAGACACCCGCAAGCCACTTATGCAATACAAGTTGCATGTCAGTTGTGGAACAAGTCTCATGTACGTGGACATGTAAGGTTAGTCCGGGCCGCTTCATCCCACTATGCCACTAAGATCATAAAATAGTCAAGGAGGTAATAACATGATCATCAACGCCCACATACACCTATGTGTTCTACCCGTACAAAACATCTACGCATAGATCCGGCTCTGATACCACTGAAGGGGAACGTAGCATAGAAAACAAAAATTTTCCTACGCGAGAGACACCCGAAAGGCCAAGATCTAATCTAGGAGACGAAGTGTAACGGGCAACAAGAGGGTTAAGGAGAACACATACCCTCGAAGACTCAAAGTGGTACGAGATCAAATCTCGTTGTTGGCGTAGTCGTACTCACACCGATCCCGATAGCGAGAAGATGGCACCGCAATCCGGCGGTGCATCCGTGATCGGTCACACGTACGGTTGATGACGACCTTCGTTCCCTCGTTCCAGCGGGGCGCGGAAGTAGAGGATCCCTCGGAACTCCAGCAGCACGACGGCGTGGTGTGGTGGAGAAAAACATTGCTCAGGGCTTCGCCAAGCGCACGAACAAGTGGTGGAGCAGCGGCAGGAGGGAGGAAGAGATGACACAAGTGTGTGTAGGAGGGAGAGCTCTCACCCTCCTTTTATAGGAGAGGGGGGAGGCAGCCCAAGGGGGGTGCGGCCAGCCCATGGGGTTGCCCCCACCTCTTCCCTCATCATGTGAGTGGAAGCTCCACTCACACCCACTCATGCTCCCATAATTTCCCACTTGGAAAATCCAAAGGTTTTCTTTTAATAAATAAATAAAACTTTTTATTTCTTTATTTCAGCATTTGTTAATTCTATTAACAAACTTTTGCATATAGCACCTCGAATCATTTGTTTAATTCTATTAACAACCATTCGACGAAAAACCCCTTGAACTATTTCAATTTTCCCCGAAACAATTTCGGTGCTGTCCAAAATATTCTTCGATATTCCGTATCCTCTCAAATGCGTCATCGAACCTTAAGTGTGTCACCCTACGGTTCGCGAATAAGATAGACATGATCGAGACTCCTCTCCGATCAATAATCAACAGCGGGATCTGGAGATCCGTGATGACTCCTATATATTCAACGATGACTCTCGTGATCGTGTGAACCAACAACGCCGTGAACTATTCCCTTTGTCTCGCGATATTTTACTTGTCCGAGATTCGATCATTGGTATCAACCATACCTTGTTCAATCTCGTTACCGACAAGTACTCTTTTCTCGTTCCCGTGATATAACATCCTTGTGATCATATCACGTGCTTGCAAGCGGTTTCGATGTGATATCACCGAGAGGGCCCAGAGTATATCTCTCCGTCATTTGGATGGACAAATCCCACTCTTGATCCATGATCCTCAACTAATACTTTCCGAATACTCAATGACACCTTTATAGTCACCCTGTTACGGTGTGACGTTTGATGCCATCAAAGCACTCTTCCGGTATCAGTGATTGACATGATCTCATGGTATAAGGAATAAGTTACTTCGTGTGTTTGATATAACAATGTAAACTAAATGACTTGATCGCATTGCTATATTCTCTTTGGGTATATGTTCATCACATCATTCTTCTAATGACATGACCCCGTTATTAATAACATCCGATGTTCATGATCAGGAAACCTTGATCATCTATTAATCAACGAGCTAGTTAAAAGAGAGGCTTTACTAGGAACCATTGTTTGTTTATTAAGCACACATGTATCAACGTTTCCGGTTAATACAATTCTAGCATGAGAAATAAACATTCATCATAAACAAGGAATAAGATAATAACCATTTTATTATTGCCTCTCGGGCATATTCCCTTCACGGAGGCCTCAAGCTCCGGCCATGGCGGACTCCGTCAGAAAAATTCAGACTTTGGCAACAAAACAGAGAAGAAAAGAGGGGATCCAAGGGAGGAGAAGGATGGCGGCGCGAGGATGGAGGGGAGAGCTAGGGTTAGGGCGCGGCTCGGCCTCGGGTAGAAATAGGAGGAGGGGGGAGCAGGTGAGAAAGGCTGCAGGTGGGGGAGGAGCTCCCCTCCTCTGTCTCCGTACAGAGGAGGAAGACGACATCGAAGGGGGAGGCGCTTGGGCCTGGGGTAGTAGGTGGGCTCAGCCCACTTGGGCTGGCCTGCCTCCCCCTCTTCTTTTCCCTTTTCTTTTTTATTCCTTTCTTCTTTTTTTGTAGAGAATAGAAAGAGAGGAATAGATAGAAAGGAGAGGTGAGATTTGGAAATTTTTTTTGTGCAAATATTTTTAATGGATTAAATAACTCAAAAGCCCAGTTGCATGATGTTTTGTTTTCAAAAAATTTAAATATTTGTTGATGTTTGAATTTTAATTGAATTTGCTTGAATTTTGCAATATTTGAATTATTTGAGAAATTAACCAAGTCACTCATTTGGAAAATCAAGTTTATGGGAAGCAATAAAACTATTTGATTTGTTTCTGTTAGTGATTTATTTTGAAATCATTGGAACATACCAAGTATGAACCAATTGGTTTGAATTTGAATTGAATTTCAAAATGAAACACATGCCACATGCAATGCTTATGATGACATGATGCACTAACATAAATTAACAAGAAGCAAAACATTCTAAGGGTGTTTTCATACTTGGGATGTTACATAGACCCTGGCGGATTTCTTGGTGGATTGGGCTGAGATGCAGTATGAGCCTCCCTTGCCGGAAACAAATTTCTGGAAGATGCATTTTGATGGCTCCAAAGTAAAAGAAGGACTCGGTGCCGGCGTGGTGCTCAGCTCACCGAAGCGAGATCAACTCAGATATGTGCTGCAGATCCACTTCTCGGCGTCCAACAATGTAGCCGAGTACGAAACACTGGTACATGGCCTTAGAGTATCCAAGGAGATTGGAGTCCGGCGGATTGTTTGCTATGGTGACTCAGACCTGGTAGTTCAACAAGTCTCGGGGACTTGGGACGCGTTGGCTGCCAACATGGCATCTTACCGGTTCCTCATCCAAAATATGACCGGATTCTTCGATGGATGTGAGTTCCATCACATTCACCGAGCTGAGAATGATGCAGCAGATACTCTGTCCAAGTCGGGATCCTCTCGGCAATTCATCCCGCCGGGAATTTCTCTGGTGCATTTAAGGAAGCCATCCATCAAGCCATCTCCCAACTCGGAGTCAATATTCATTCCAGGGCTGCTGGACTCGGAAGTCGTTCCTATGGAGATTGATTGGGAGGGCTCAAAAGAGAACCCGGGGACTGCTCCACCCAACCCAGGAACTGCCTCTGCAAACCCGGGGACTGTCGCATTTATCGAGGGGGTCATTTCTTAGTACTCGGGGACTCGTCTCCGACTCGGAGCAAGTCATGGCAGCTGATCCAATGGAAGTGGACGAATCAGTGTTTCCTTTCCGGGAGACACCGAGTTGG
The DNA here is from genome assembly GCA_028641055.1 of Alopecurus myosuroides. Lineage (NCBI taxonomy): Eukaryota > Viridiplantae > Streptophyta > Magnoliopsida > Poales > Poaceae > Alopecurus > Alopecurus myosuroides. The sequence goes on along the minus strand of JAPCYS010002892.1, from coordinate 71,130 downwards.
GCTTTTCCCATATTATCCTTTCCAATGGATGGCACATTGCCGAGTGACGAGGTCACAGCCAGGCAGATACAGAGAAGATCTAAGGCTACACCGTCATCAACAAGGAGCTGCACAAGAGAAGCCCTACTGGAGTACTCCAACGTTGTGTTGAACCAGAAGAAGGAGAAGAGATTCTCAGAGAAATACACCAAGGGGAGTGTGGGCATCATGCCTCATCTCGGGCTCTGGTCAAGAAGGCGTTCCGACATGGATTCTTTTGGCTCACTGCCTTGCAACAAGAAGAAGATCTAGTGAGAAAGTGCAATGGGTGCCTGAGATATGCAAGCAAGATTCACATGCCAGCTTCCGAGTTGAAGACTATTCCCATCACTTGGCCATTTGCTGTCTGGTGCTTGGACATGGTGGGGCCTTTCAAGCCAGCTAGAGGCAACATGACTCACATCTTGGTCATGGTTGACAAATTCACCAAGTGGAACGAAGTGAAACCTATCCGGAAGTGTGACGGAAACACATCAGTGAGCTTCTTGAAGGATATCATTATGAGATACGGCTACCCACATGGGATTATCACGGACAATGGAACAAATTTTGCTGAGGGAGCCTTTGCTAGGTTCTGTAAAGAGAAGCGGATCCGACTAGACATTGTGTCAGTCGTGCATCTGGCCTCGAATGGTCAAGTTGAAAGAGCTAATGGCATGGTCCTATCCTGAATAAAGCCAAGGCTAATTGAGCCATTACAGCGAACCCCTGGTTGTTGGCTGGACGAGTTGCCGGCGGTGTTGTGGAGTCTAAGGACTACCCCTAACCGATCAACCGGATACACACCATTCTTCCTGGTATATGGAGTTGAGGCCGTGTTGCCCACTGACGTTGAGCATGACTCACCCAGAGTAACCCTCTATACTGAGGCTCAGGCAAGAGAAGCCCGAGAAGATGATGTGGACCTGCTCGAGGAAGCAAGAGAGTTAACTCTGTCCCGCTCAGCTGTATATCAACAGAATCTGAGAAGATATCATAGCCGGAAAGTGAGCCCAAGGGTTTTCCGGGAAGGGTACATGGTCCTTAGGCTCGTGCAGCGCACAGCCGGGATGCACAAGCTATCCCCTCCGTGGGAAGGGCCTTTCATTGTGAGCAAGGCTCTTCCCAATGATGCCTATTATCTCACCGATGCACAGGCACCACAGAAGAACAGGGCGGATAAATCCGGAGAGGAATCCAAACGTCCCTGGATTGTAGCTCTACTCTGTCGTTTTTATTCATGAGCAAACATTGTATGTATCTCCTCAACCGAGTTAAATTCAAGTCGACACTCAGAATTCGAACTCGGGGACTGCCTTTGCCAAACTTGCTCTGTGTCATTTACTTTATTTCCTTTGCCTACTCGGTTCTTCTACTCAAACTTTCATGCGTACATTTAGTAGTGTGTTTAAACCCAAGGGCCAACTCTTCGACTCTGCTGTTGTCCGCAACCCGGCTTCATGGCAAGCAAGAGACAAGCCAAAGATCAATGAACACATGAAAAAACTGCTAAGGAAAGAAGAGCACAACAACCGAGTAGGGTGTTTTTACTTCTCTGTTTCCCTTTCGGCTAAGTGGTGGGCAACGTTAATATCCAAATATCAAAGTGGTTAAGTATCTGAAACTTGTTTTTTGAAATCTTGTGACTCGACTACCAAAAAAGCCACAAGTGGCAGGTAAGAGCAAAGACAAAAGAACCGAGTGGATGAAAAAAGCAACTCGGGGACTTGCATTTTAACGCAATCCGGCATTATTACAGTCTTGCTAAAAGAACAACTAATATTGAGTAGCACAAGGAACCATGAAAGTATTTGATACATTTGCACCCGGCATACCGGGGATCTGATAAATGTTTAAGGATAAAAATGCAGGAGTTTAGGAAACAGTTGATGAGGTAGAGTTCGTCTCGGTGTTGGTAGGCGCTACGGGCTCGGTAATAGGACTTGTGGAAGAAGGCTCTGGGGTAGTGGAAGTTGGAGTAGCAGAGGCTGGCTCAGATGCGGCATTGGTGGCCTGGGAAGCAGAGTCACCGGATGGTGGAGTGAGCTCGGAGGCGACGTTCTCGGTTGCAGCCCCAGTTGCGCCCAACTCAGGAGCGGGAGTGTCAATCACCATCTCGGTGGTGACAACTCCATCCTGGGCGGCGGGCTGCGACTCATCCCGGGCCTCGTCAGAACCATCTCCTGGCTTGATGATTTTCGAGTCCACCTCCATCTCGGACTCCTCATCAGCGTTGCACTGCTCGGCCCCCTCTTCTTCAGCATCTTCGTGCTCCTCCTCTTCATCACCAATGCTTCCGTCTTGACCAGCATCTCCGTCACCCTCAGCTTCATCCTCATCTTCTTCTTCGACATCAGTATCCGGCTCCGGAGGTCCGTCGATGTACTGTTGTGTTTCTGTGTAGGAGGCAAGCTCGTAGACAACCTCTTTCCGGCGCAAGACGCACTCATCACGGCCAGTCCACTTAGAGCCATTCCGGAGGGTACTGATCCTGTCAAGATCCAGATTTTCGTACCAGGATAGTATGAAGTGCAGGGCCTCATCCGCACCAGCCCGGGCTGCGGAGGCACGCCACTTCTTCAGCTCCTCCTTGACATGGTTCAGATTGTCCGCCATCTCGTTGATAGTATCTGGAATCTGCCTCTCTGGCCAGAACAGCTTGGGCAGGTTCATGGCAGTGGAAAGCATGGAGGCGCCCAGACCCTTGAGAGATATCACCCGAGTTTTGATATTTTCAATGTGATCATCGATGCTGGCGGAATCATCCGTGTTGAGGCCGGAAGCTGCCCTTGCTCTTCTTGCTTTCTCCACAGCGGTCTCAGCGGCATCATTAAAGTCCGGGACGGTATCTGGAGAAGGGCATGCTAGTTTGAGTCAGAAGAGAGAACCAAGAAGAAGGAAAACCGAATAGAGGAAGTAGAAAAGACAAAGACCGAATAGAATGAAGAATAGCGAGAACTCACATCTCAGCTCCAGGACAAGGGCCCCTAGTCGGGTCCTCCAGTCATCAGCAAGCGGGATATGCCTGTCTTGGAGACTGCGTGAATCATTGACCATGCCCTCGAGAGTTTGATTTCTCTCTTTCAGAGATCTAATCTCCCTCTGGAGCTCTTGCTTCTATGCGGCAGCCCGGTTCAATACTGTTGTCTTCTCATTCCCGGCTTCAATCGCAGTCTTGAGTGCGTCAGTAAGCTCGAGTTGGAGCTTATGAACTTCAGACTTCTCGGTGTCTATATCTTTCTGTAGCTGGGCCTCTCGGGCCTGCACTTGCAGCTACGCTTCAGCTGGGGTGAGGCACTCCAGATGTTGCTCTCGGAAGGTTTTGTACTCTTCTGCGGGAAGAGCAACTCGTTTAGCAGCATTAACAAGCAACAGAAATCAGGTGAAGGGAAGAGAAGGATCAGCTCACCTTCCAGGGAGGAAATTTTACTCTAGGCTGATGCAGCCATGACCTCGCAGTCTTGGTGCCTGTCAACGAGCGCCTTGAGTTCACCTGCAGAGAAGACAAATACTGAACAAAAGCAAAAAACGGGCATAAACAAAAAACGCACAAACCAAAATGCTAAGTACTTACTTTCAACAGAGGACAATTTAGTGACAGTTTCCGTGACATTCTTCTCCAGAACATCCCTCTCGCTCTTCTCGAACTCCAGCACCCGGTTTCTATCCCTGATGGACCGATGTGACCACAGGATCTGGCGGAAGATATTGGTCCGGGTTTGGGTGCTCTCATGCAGGGAAGAAGGAAATGTTATAAGTTAGAAGATTTGGCCCGAGTAGATTGCAACTCTTGGCCCGAATCTCGGGGACTGGGTAGTGGATAGAAGAGAAAGAGTAAAGTGGAAAGAAACAGGCAGCGCAGAAATCCGGATGGAAAGGAAAAAAACACTTACCCGATTAGTGTTCTCGGCGTCCTCAGCAGCCTTGCGCAGGCAGTACAATTTATGCGCCAAGGTACTGCTGGAGGAGGACATGGCCATTGTGACACGACCGACATCAGCCTTCTTCCAGGCTTGCCCGTAAGTGTCAATATTCTTTAGATGCACGCCATCCCACTCGGCGTGACCGTGCTTCTTGCTATCCCAATACTGCTCCACAAAACCTATCCGGTCGACGATGGTTTCGTTATCCTCTTGGATCTCGTACTTAGAGGGAGGCGGCATATCCTCAATACAGAGGGAAGGAGCTTTTCCCGTGGTTCTGGAGCGGGCCACCTGCCTCCTTTCCTCAGCTCCGCCTTCTGCATGGCTTCTTGCGCATGTTTCTGCTGGTTGAGCTCTAGCAGCTCGCGCCAGCGATCTGGGTAGAGCGCACTCTTGGCGGGCGCGCTAGCGCTAGCTGTAGGAGATTCTTGTTCTGATGAACCAAACTTGATGGAGGTCTGGACAAGTTTGGTGCTCCGGGTAACCGGCCCAGTCTTAACGGGCACCAGCGCGCCGCTTGTTGCTGAGGGAGTAGGGGCCGGTACCCGGTAGGTCTGGTGTTGACCTTTGTTACCGCTAGATTTGATGATCTTGCTAGTCTTGGGTGCGGCCTTCTCGGCGGAGCTCGCTGCAGCTGAGGGCTTGGATCTCGGTACAGTTGGTGGTTTGGCGGCGCCAGGAGCAGCAGGAGTGGTCCTTGGCTTTGGGGGCGGCATTTGTGTAGCTGGCGGAGGCCCTCGCGGCAGCTGCTGGCTGGGTTGCCTAGCTTCCGGAGAAGGCATCTTCTTGGATGGCGGCGCCTGTGGCTGGCCAATTAGTGCAGCGTCAGGCTGAACTTGGCCTTGGGGCATTGGCTGCACCACAACCCGGTCCTGCGCATACGGGGTCCCTTGCCGCTGCTCGCCATGGATCTCTTCCCGCTGCTCAACAGCAGAATACGATTGCTCCATGGCGGAGTCGTCTTGCCGCTGCTCGACAGCATTCTCTCTGGGCTCCTCGGTGGAAGCCGCTGATGGTGATGGTGGTTTTTTGGTGGTGGGATCCTGGGCAGCCTGTTGAGTGTTTGTGGCGACCCAGCACACCACTGCATGTGTAGTGCGCAAGTCGGTGACATAATACCCACAGAAGGACTTATCCGTGAATATTACATCTCTCAGAGTGGTACAACAGAAACACAGCGGGTCCAAGCAAAGCTATAGGATACAAACTTCATTACAAAATCTTGAGAATCTCCTTGATGAATCAAGAAGATCTCCTGCAAATGAAACATCAGAAGAAGCAATTCGAAGCTCCAAGCCGGAGAAGAATTCTAGCTCAGAACTAACCCACTACGGCTGATGTCAGCCCTAATCTATGGCTTTTAACCACTAAGTCCAAGAATGGACTCTACCTACACCTTGATAGCTTCTCCTCCACCAGTGTTGTTGATGACGATGCTTTACCGACTAAGTAGTAGATCACTCCACCTAGCTTCATGAGGTAGTGATGGCTTCTCGATGACGACTTCAATAAGGCTTCAACTCTAAGCAGGGGGTTAAACGGGATAGAATGAGTAACGAGCGTTACTTAGCAAGTTCATGATATAAAGTGGGTGGTTGATGCACTAACTACAGCTTTAGTCTCGAAAGAGTCATAAGCTAATGCAAGGTTTTTGTAAAACTTTCTTCAAGAGGTTGCTTTTAATTCTGAAAACTATGCCCGCCAGATCTTCACAGGATTAGTGGAGTTGCCTTTCCTACGGCGTTCGCAGCTCCTTCCCGGAACAAGGGGTAACATGTCACATCCTTTTACACTCTGCAGAGGTGCGTTACTTTACCCATGGACGACCAAGACCATGTTGCACAACCAGGCTCGAGATCCTGTCCACTCCCACTCAGGTGTGGGGACCGGTAGTTGGTCCAAGCCAAACCGTGCTTCTCCGCACAACGCATGCCCACCCATTTCTGCCAGCAGGTTGAACGCCTGATTCCACCCCTCACGATGGAGATCTACGCGCCCCTGGCAGACACTCATAGACCCCAGAGCCCGTGGGACGTAAGGGCTCCCACCCATGTGCATTTAGTCTTGCAAGACCTAAAGCGTACGTCTCTGGCAGTCCGTTGACATGCGAACGAGAAAAGTATCACGGCTGACTTACTCCCCCCACAAAAGATCCATGGTCAACGCGAATTTACGGCGCAAGAATCCTGACAGCAGTTGTTGTTAATTCCTAGGTAATACGTTCCCATGCAGATGGAACCTTCCTTTGACCTATTCATCTTACCATGGTTCCATCCGCCCACCATATAGAACACTACCACTCGGGTAGTCATTCAAGTAGTCATATTATTATAAAAATAGGATCATGCATTCTTTTGAGAGTAGGTGATAATACGATAGGGTTTTTTTTGTAAATAGTTTGTTATGAGATATTGCAAAAGATATGAGCAAGTGATGAACTTGCCTGAGATTGAAACAAAATTAATAATCCAGGTCTTCGGAGTTCGAGGGTCGCGTAGAGAAATCCAAACATATGAAAGATAGCAAAATAGTCCCGGTAAGGACTACAGAAAACACTGGCAACATGATACATGCATAATAGTGAGATGCATCGTGAAATACCCTGGAAAATACCCCAGCTTACAAATGTAAGCCATGTTCGAAACGATATCTTAATCACACAGGTTTTAGGTGAATTGTTTCATTACTTGAGGTGATGTGGTTATTACTTCTTTTAGAGTTACATGTGTTTCACTTTTACTTGGCAAACAATTGTTATTATGTTTAAGTGGAAGTGTTTATTACTTTATTAGATAACAAAACAACAACACATGGAAAATAACTATTGAAAAGATAACAGACATTTTATTTTATGTCTGATAGTGTAGAGCTAATGATATCAAGTTTATTTGAAAACGAGGAACTAATACACTAACTCTATAATCACATACTTGCCAATGACTAGTGATGCTAGGTTTAGTAGTTGTTAAAATGTGAGGTATTTAATAATAAAGAAAATAATGTTGTGGTAATAGTTTCTGGTTATAATAGAACATTATAGAATTTTAGTATACTTATAAAAAAACAAGTTTAGAGGTTGAATAAAATGTTTTACAATTGACATATTTGAGTTGGAAATGTTGTTCTCTTTAATTTGGTATATCATTCAATGTTTTCTGAAAATATTTGAATAATTTATTAATTTATTAATTATAACTGATTTAAATGACTAGGCAAAATATTGCACACCTGAAATCTTGGTCAAATGACCTTAAAAACATCATAGATGAGTTGTATATGTTATTTGGAGCATTTTGATATATAACTTGTATTTTTCTGATTTTATGAATTATTTATTATTTTTCTTTTTTTAAATGATTTAATTTAATTCATGAAAATATTAATTTTTAAACTTTATCAAATATTTTTAAAAAGTTGCTAATCATTTAGATTATATTTTTCTAAACAATTCCATATTTTATTTATATTTTTATGATTATTAGATTAAAAGTTATTGAATTAATAAGATTTATTCTTTTTCTGCCAATATTTAAATTGACAGGTGGGACCCACCTGTCAGTTTTATTTCCAATTAAAATAAAAGAAAAGAAAAGGTGAAATGTTCATGACGTCGTGATGACATCACAGATGATGTCACAGAGCCTGATTCATCACAGATGGATTTCAATCCATGATTTGGCTGCAAATTCGCTTAATTAAATACCTACACTTGGTAGAGGAGCCCACGCCGAGTCGCAAGGCAGCGGCGCGGTGACCAAATGGTCACCGGCGGCTCGCCGGCGTGCACAGGCGCGGCGGCGCTCACGGGCTCACACGGAGACGACGCTCCGGATACGAGAGAGCAAACGAAAGGTACCAGGGGGTTCCCCACTTACCCTGAGAGTCGTGGTAGCGTCGGGAAAGCAAGGTGAGGTCCCAATCACCGGCGGCGAGGAGAAATCGACGGCGGCCGGAGATGAAGAAGATGGTTCGATTCATCCGCCTCCGGGCTTCCCAGCAAACGAGAGTCGACGAGTAGAGAGAATAGAGGATGGTGGTTCTAGGAGTGGTCTCCGTTCTTCCCGGGATGGCCGGAAACGACGGCGACGAGCGGCGGCTGTCCGCGGTTAGGGTTAGGGTTCCTGGTTCGGGTACAGAGATGAACTGAGAGAGAGGGAAGATTGTGAGGGAGAGAGAGATCGACGCAGACATCTCCTCCTTCTTATCCTCGACGAGGGGCGGCCAAGCAATGCGTGGCAGCGGCGGTACTGCCACGGCGTTGCTTCTCCTCTGCCTTCTGGCAGAGGAAGAAGAAAGGAAAAGAAACGCTCAATTTTGATACCCCCCTACGAGTTCTGAATTTTACAGATTGGTCCCTCTGTCTTAAAAACTGAGAAGAAATTAATGTTTTCAGGGCCTTTTTGTAAACATAAAAATTATTAAAAATCAGTTTTGAATTACTTATCAAATTATCCATCTCATCATGTTTTGTTTTGGTGTATTTGAGGAATATTTGTAATTTTTATTTAGGGTGCTCTATTAAGCAATTTTGTTGTTTTCTCTTCTCTTAAATTTATTTAATGGCTTAAAATTATGCCAAAGCATATTTAATAAAGGTACACACACCAAACTTGTGTATACCAAGGTGGTGTATCATAATTGGACAATTTTAGGTATAATCCCTTATAGAAAATAATTTGCATAGTAGTGTTTTTATGTTTATGGAAAATTCACCAAATATGTAATATTCTTCCAAGTCCTACCAAATACTTTGGTTAGTAAATGTACTTGTTTTACTTTGTAAAACATTGTAATTTTCATAACTGGAACTCTTCACAATTTTAATTGAAATTCTCTTAGGAAAGAGTTTGGTAAATTACATAGTAGTGTTTTTCTTTTATGCATTGTTCACAAAATCACCATGTAGGGAGTTTTATTCTAGATCATGTCAAATGATTTTAGTGGATGAATAGACTTGTTTTCCTTCATGTATCTTTGTTGTTTTCATAGTACTTGATTAAATGAAAACATGTGTGGCTTTGGAATCTTGTTTGCTGGTTTTCCACATAGGTTCCAATTGTAGATAATATCTTATGTTGTTTTAAAACATGTAATAATTTACATGGTTATATGTAAATGAGTTTTTGTTATCATCTCTTAGCCTTACATGTGAAAAGGATTTGGAAAACAAGGTTTTAAGCTTGTTTTCATCTACCTTCACATATCAAGACATGTGGATGTAATGGCTTGTTATTTTCCCATACTTGATAATTATTTCCATTACAAATATTATTATGAGTTCATCATCTCTTATGAGCTTGACAGAGGTTATTGGTTATCTATTATATCCTAATGATTTACTGGATAAATTCTTATGCTCCCTTACTGAGGCAGTGTTGCTTCCTGTGCTCTTCTGTTGCTCGATGTTCTTCTTTCTAATTGCCACTAGCCTTCTGTTTTCACCTTGTCTCAATTGCAAGTAACATCATCTCCTGGATTCAATCTTCAACTATCTCACCCTTGTGGTGAGATCAAACAGTTATTCCAAGAAAAGATTTTACTTAGATGATTATATTATGGTTTCTTGTTTCCTTGGTGTTATTCTTTCTATTGGTTGATGATAAAAGGAATGTAGGTATAGCTTATAACATCAGTTACCTTAAGCATATAAGAAGAATTTGTTGACAAGTTTGCAAGGCTTGTCCCCAAGTTACTTTTCATATACAAGAGACTGAGATGTACGAGGTTATTCAACCTTCTGTTTATTTGTGTATGACACTCAATTGTTTGAGTATACAAAAGTGATCTGTTAACAAGGTCTAGAAACTTGTTACCAAAATACTTCTATATAACACTAACAGTGGAGTATCACACAGTTTCATGAGTGTTAATAAGATCAGATCAAAATATAAGAGTTTCCAAGTACTCTTATGATAGATTGAAATAACACTTCTAGAACACTCTAAATAATCTTCTTGTAGATCTTCTAGTAGTGGTTCCTCTTTTCTTGTGGGTTCTTCTCTTGTAGAATGACTTAGAGAAGTTATAAGAATAACGAGGTAAAATGATTTAGACAAAGTAATATGATCTAGATTAAGAGTTAACTCATGCTTTTCTTATCCTTCCATATACTTCTTATTTTATTTACTACAAGATAGATGCTTGTTTATACATGGTTGGTTTTATTTAGCTTTCAATCCAATTCCTCTGATAGGGGTTATAACTTGTTGTTATTCATTACTTGTATCCAGAGATGCTTTAGTTTTTGAATGTTAATTTGAATAGAGATGTGGAATGCTTATGGAATGATGACTTAATAGTAAGTGGATCAAATTGTTCATTGAGGTGTTGAGATTTCATATGTTCACTTGTATAAAATGATTGAAACAATGAGCATAAGAAGGTTATTGGGGTTTAATGACTTATATCATAATTGATAGTTGTTTTTCTCAGGTTTCATGTTGTCACTTTATATTCTTCTCTTACTGACCTTTGTCATCCTTAATGCAGATATAGAGGTTTGGAAATACCATGTGTGATGATCAAGGTTTAGAAATAGTTTAAGAAGATTTATTTCTTCTTTAAGATACTTCTTTTATAGTTGATGAGATATGTACATATTCGATAAATATATTATTAATGATAATTAAGTTATTTCCCACTTGTGGGACTTGGGTTAACACTTGTTTGTATCATTTGTGTTCTATTAGACCTTGGTTATTTGATTGTGAATGTGCACTTAATAGTTAAGAGACAATTTATAAAAGGGTGATGTGAATGGTTGATAACTTTAAAGAGTTTTTGTTTGAGAGGACATAACACCTCTGTTGATGAGATGGTTCATTTGTGTATTACACATTGGTGGAAGTATGAGTATCAATTGTGTGATTTGGATACTCACCCCTCTTTGGGTTGTAGATAACTAATGAATTATCCCAAGTCACTTAAAGACTTGTGGTTAAGGTTGTTGATAGTTTGTGTTGGTCATAACCAACTATGGTTTGTCTTATCAAATTATTTGTTTGTAAAGATACTAGGTTATAAAGATCACTCCAAATGTACTCCTGACTAGATGAAGACATATTTCATCATGTCAAGTGAAACTTTGGTCACTTTGATTTGTTTAAACTTTCGCGCCAAAATTTCCCGTACTTTTAGATGCATGCTTTGCAAATGCACTATTAATTTAGATCCTTATAACTTCCCAGACACTGGGATGTTACAGTATCTCCCCCTTAACAAGAACTTCGTCCCGAAGTTCAACCTCTCTCACGTAAAGATAGGTAGAGAGAACTTCTGTAGACCGTTGAATCTTCACAACTGTTTTCTTGTGTTATCCTGGGCATGTGTAGCCTCTTGTTTGGATTGTTCACCTTCCACTGTCTTGTGTAATGATCTAATACTAAGCCTGTTACTATGACAACTCTGTTTTGTTACTAGGCCTTCCTAATGGTCTTACGAAGAACACGTGGTATTTCCACCATATAGTGGATACCAAGTTTCATTCTCCGATGAATAGGTATGGTTTCCTACCTCTCACAACTTTCTTAAGAACATTTGGTATATCCACCAAGTGATGAACAACCAATAAGATTCTTCGAGTACAATGGGTATTGTCTATGGTTAGACTTCCATTTGGTTCAATCTAATGGTCTTCAAGAGGAATACTGATCAAAGAAACTTGTACAACATAGTGTACATTAATTTAGACTCACCTATTTGGTGAAAATATCTTTGAGTTTCCTCGAGTTTTAACTCTCTCCTATAGGTGACTATAACCTATTCCACTGGTTACTTCCTATGGTCCTTCTATACCTTTGGGTGTTGACTTCTATGGGACCACTCTATAAGTTTATTTATCAACTACTACATGTTTCCTTCTAAGATAAAACTACTCATGTGTTTTCCTTCTGATCACCTGTTGTATATCTCCATGTGCTGATGAGGTATATCACCAACTCCAAGCAAATGTGGAATATGGTCCATTCCCATCAGTGCTTTATTGATTTCTGCCTTCTTGACTTCTTGGTCTTCCAGAGATTTTGTGGTTATATCATTCTGCTGATAACATAGACCGCTCTCCTACTAATCCTAAACCCTCTAGACCAGTAACATAAAGAAAGAACTCAATGTTTGCACATGCATTTGCACATCAAGTTCAATCTTCATGTGCAGATCTAGTCAATCAAAGATCCAAATAAGATCCAATAAATCCCAAATGCAATTGTATATACACTCATGCATCAGAAGCCTGTGAAACAATTGTACTTTGAGTAGAACATCACAAGTACCAAGGCTCTTAAATGCTATACACTACAAGTAGGTATATATTACCCTGTAATCCTATTCTACACAACCACTCTTTGCCCAGGTAATTACTCCAATTGCATGCCTTACTGCAATGGAATAAACCAAGACAAAATAATCCTATAGTAATTGTTGACTATCATGGTTCCCTATAGGAATAAGTACCATGTCAATTGAATCACTTCATCTTGATTATGATAAGCTTCTAATGGTATTTGTTGATCCTTCATGTTGTTGATCACGTCGTAGGAGTAGTAGTGTAGCTTCCATCAATTCTTATGCCTTCTCCTAATTGTATTCTATACTTTACTGTACTGATTCACCTCTAGAGTTGATAACTAAGGATATGGTATGTACCCCATCGTTACCATGGTCTAACGATTCTTCATGATTCCCAAACATTCCTTCTGAATGACTCCTATACTTAATCTATACCATGTTCTACTCCATCCAATTCATTCATAGAATGGGGTAATCATCACTTTGACTTAATCATCTCTGACTATGTAAGAACTCTTTTTCTCAACAAAACTGATAGATGATAGACTTCTAACTATTCATACCTAGGTATAAAGATAATAGATAAGTAAATTTACTCAGGTTGAGTAAGAATAATTCTATACAAGTATGATTAATCATTCTCAAGTGAATGATCATCATAGTTGCAAAAAATATGGTTTAGATAAGATGGCTTCCTATAGTCTTTACCAACCTACAGATCTCCTAAAAGGTTTTAAACCTAAGGTCGCTTCGCTCTGATACCATCTGTGGTGACCCAGCACACCACTGCATGTGTACAGTGTGACGAGTAAACATCATAACATCAGAGTGGTACAACAGAAACACAGCGGGTCCAAGCAAAGCTATAGGATACAAACTTCATTACAAAATCTTGAGAATCTCCTTGATGAATCAAGAAGATCTCCTGCAAATGAAACATCAGAAGAAGCAATTCGAAGCTCCAAGCCGGAGAAGAATTCTAGCTCAGAACTAACCCACTACGGCTGATGTCAGCCCTAATCTATGGCTTTTAACCACTAAGTCCAAGAATGGACTCTACCTACACCTTGATAGCTTCTCCTCCACCAGCGTTGTTGATGACGATGCTTTACCGACTAAGTAGTAGATCACTCCACCTAGCTTCATGAGGTAGTGATGGCTTCTCGATGACGACTTCAATAAGGCTTCAACTCTAAGCAGGGGGTCAAACGGGATAGAATGAGTAACGAGCGTTACTTAGCAAGTTCATGATATAAAGTGGGTGGTTGATGCACTAACTATAGCTTTAGGCTCGAAAGAGTCATAAGCTAATGCAAGGTTTTTGTAAAACTTTCTTCAAGAGGTTGCTTTTAATTCTGAAAACTATGCCCGCCAGATCTTCACAGGATTAGAACTTTCATGGAGTTGCCTTTCCTGCGGCGTTCGCAGCTCCTTCCTGGAACAAGGGGTAACATGTCACATCCTTTTACACTCTGCAGAGGTGCGTTACTTTACCCATGGACGACCAAGACCATGTTGCACAACCAGGCTCGAGATCCTGTCCACTCCCACTCAGGTGTGGGGACCGGTAGTTGGTCCAAGCCAAACCGTGCTTCTCCGCACAACGCATGCCCACCCATTTCTGCCAGCAGGTTGAACGCCTGATTCCACCCCTCACGATGGAGATCTACGCGCCCCTGGCAGACACTCATAGACCCCAGAGCCCGTGGGACGTAAGGGCTCCCACCCATGTGCATGTAGTCTCGCAAGACCTACAGCGTACGTCTCTGGCCGTCCGTTGACATGCGAACGAGAAAAGTATCACGGCTGACTTACCCCCACAAAAGATCCATGGTCAACGCGAATTTACGACGCAAGAATCTTGACGGCAGTCGTTGTTAATTCCTAGGTAATACGTTCCCATGCAGATGGAACCTTCCTTTGACCTATTCATCTTACCATGGTTCCATCCGCCCACCATATAGAACACTACCACTCGGGTAGTCATTCAAGTAGTCATATTATTATAAAAATAGGATCATGCATTCTTTTGAGAGTAGTTGATAATACGATAGGGTTTTTTGTAAATAGTTTGTTATGAGATATTGCAAAAGATATGAGCAAGTGATGAACTTGCCTGAGATTGAAACAACAATAATAATCCAGGTCTTCGGAGTTCGAGGATCGCGTAGAGAAATCCAAACATCTGAAAGATAGCAAAATAGTCCCGGTAAGGACTACAGATAACACTGGCAACATGATACATGCATAATAGTGAGATGCATCGTGAAATACCCTGGAAAATACCCCAGCTTACAAATGTAAGCCATGTTCGAAACAATATCTTAATCACACAGGTTTTAGGTGAATTGTTTCATTACTTGAGGTGATGTGGTTATTACTTCTTTTAGAGTTACATGTGTTTCACTTTTACTTGGCAAACAATTGTTATTATGTTTAAGTGTAAGTGTTTATTACTTTATTAGATAACAAAACAACAACACATGGAAAATAACTATTGAAAAGATAACAGACACATTTTATTTTATGTCTGATAGTGTAGAGCTAATGATATCAAGTTTATTTGAAAACGAGGAACTAATACACTAACTCTATAATCACATACTTGCCAATGACTAGTGATGCTAGGTTTAGTAGTTGTTAAAATGTGAGGTATTTAATAATAAAGAAAATAATGTTGTGGTAATAGTTTCTGGTTATAATAGAACATTATAGAATTTTAGTATACTTATAAAAAAACAAGTTTAGAGGTTGAATAAAATGTTTTACAATTGACATATTTGAGTTGGAAATGTTGTTCTCTTTAATTTGGTATATCATTCAATGTTTTCTGAAAATATTTGAATAATTTATTAATTTATAAATTATAACTGATTTAAATGACTAGGCAAAATATTGCACACCTGAAATCTTGGTCAAATGACCTTAAAAACATCATAGATGAGTTGTATATGTTATTTGGAGCATTTTGATATATAACTTGTATTTTTCTGATTTTATGAATTATTTATTATTTTTCTCTATTTTAAATGATTTAATTTAATTCATGAAAATATTAATTTTTAAACTTTATCAAATATTTTTAAAAAGTTGCTAATCATTTAGATTATATTTTTCTAAACAATTCCATATTTTATTTATATTTTCTGATTATTAGATTAAAACTTATTGAATTAATAAGATTTATTCTTTTTCTGCCAATATTTAAATTGACAGGTGGGACCCACCTGTCAGTTTTATTTCCAATTAAAATAAAAGAAAAGAAAAGGTGAAATGTTCATGACGTCGTGATGACATCACAGATGATGTCACAGAGCCTGAGTCATCACAGATGGATTTCAATCCATGATTTGGCTGCAAATTCGCTTAATTAAATACCTACACTTGGTAGAGGAGCCCACGCTGAGTCGCAAGGCAGCGGCGCGGTGACCAAATGGTCACCGGCGGCTCGCCGGCATGCACAGGCGCGGCGGCGCTCACGGGCTCACACGGAGACGACGCTCCCGGATACGAGAGAGCAAACGAAAGGTACCCGGGGGTTCCCCAGCTTACCCTAAGAGTCGTGGTAGCGTCGGGAAAGCAAGGTGAGGTCCCAATCACCGGCGGCGAGGAGAAATCGACGGCGGCCGGAGATGAAGAAGATGGTTCGATTCATCCGCCTCCGGGCTTCCCAGCAAACGAGAGTCGACGAGTAGAGAGAATAGAGGATGGCGGTTCTAGGAGTGGTCTCCGTTCTTCCCGGGATGGCCGAAAACGACGGCGACGAGCGGCGGCTGTCCGCGGTTAGGGTTAGGGTTCCTGGTTCAGGTACAGAGATGAACTGAGAGAGAGGGAAGATTGTGAGGGAGAGAGAGATCGACGCAGACGTCTCCTCCTTCTTATCCTCGACGAGGGGCGGCCAAGCAATGCGTGGCAGCGGCGGTACTGCCACGGCGTTGCTTCTCCTCTGCCAGAAGAAAGGAAAAGAAACGCTCAATTTTGATACCCCCCTACGAGTTCTGAATTTTACAGATTGGTCCCTCTGTCTTAAAAACTGAGAAGAAATTAATGTTTTCAGGGCCTTTTTGTAAACATAAAAATTATTAAAAATCAGTTTTCAATTACTTATCAAATTATCCATCTCATCATGTTTTGTTTTGGTGTATTTGAGGGATATTTGTAATTTTTATTTAGGGTGCTCTATTAAGTGATTTTGTTGTTTTCTCTTCTCTTAAATTTATTTAATGGCTTAAAATTATGCCAAAGCATATTTAATAAAGGTACACACACCAAACTTGTGTATACCAAGGTGGTGTATCATAATTGGACAATTTTAGGTATAATCCCTTATAGAAAATAATTTGATAACACTACATAGTAGTGTTTTTATGTTTATGGAAAATTCACCAAATATGTAATATTCTTCCTAGTCCTACCAAATACTTTGGTTAGTAAATGTACTTGTTTTACTTTGTAAAACATTGTAATTTTCATAACTGGAACTCTTCACAATTTTAATTGAAATTCTCTTAGGAAAGAGTTTGGTAAATTACTTAGTAGTGTTTTTCTTTTATGCATTGTTCACAAAATCACCATGTAGGGAGTTTTATTCTAGATCATGTCAAATGATTTTAGTGGATGAATAGACTTTTTTTCCTTCATGTATCTTTGTTGTTTTCATAGTACTTGATTAAATGAAAACATGTGTGGCTTTGGAATCTTGTTTACTGGTTTTCCACATAGGTTCCAATTGTAGATAATATCTTATGTTGTTTTAAAACATGTAATAATTTACATGGTTATATGTAAATGAGTTTTTGTTATCATCTCTTAGCCTTACATGTGAAAAGGATTTGGAAAACAAGGTTTTAAGCTTGTTTTCATCTACCTCCACATATCAAGACATGTGGATGTAATGGCTTGTTATTTTCCCATACTTGATAATTGTTTCCATTACAAATATTATTATGAGTTCATCATCTCTTATGAGCTTGACAGAGGTTATTGGTTATCTATTATATCCTAATGATTTACTGGATAAATTCTTATGCTCCCTTACTGAGGCAGTGTTGCTTCCTGTGCTCTTCTGTTGCTCGATGTTCTTCTTTCTAATTGCCACTAGCCTTCTGTTTTCACCTTGTCTCAATTGCAAGTAACATCATCTCCTGGATTCAATCTTCAACTATCTCACCCTTGTGGTGAGATCAAACAGTTATTCCAAGCAAAGATTTTACTTAGATGATTATATTATGGTTTCTTGTTTCCTTGGTGTTATTCTTTCTATTGGTTGATGATAAAAGGAATGTAGGTATAGCTTATAACATCAGTTAGCCTTAAGCATATAAGAAGAATCTGTTGACAAGTTTGCAAGGCTTGTCCCCAAGTTACTTTTCATATACAAGAGACTGAGATGTACGAGGTTATTCAACCTTCTGTTTATTTGTGTATGACACTCAATTGTTTGAGTATACAAAAGTGATATGTTAACAAGGTCTAGAAACTTGTTACCAAAATACTTCTATATAACACTAACAGTGGAGCATCACACAGTTTCATGAGTGTTAATAAGATCAGATCAAAATATAAGAGTTTCCAAGTACTCTTATGATAGATTGAAATAACACTTCTAGAACACTCTAAATAATCTTCTTGTAGATCTTCTGGTAGTGGTTCCTCTTTTCTTGTGGGTTCTTCTCTTGTAGAATGACTTAGAGAAGTTATAAGAATAACGAGGTAAAATGATTTAGACAAAGTAATATGATCTAGATTAAGAGTTAACTCATGCTTTTATTATCCTTCCATATACTTCTTATTTTATTTACTACAAGATAGATGCTTGTTTATACATGGTTGCTTTTATTTAGCTTTCAATCCAATTCCTCTGATAGGGGTTATAACTTGTTGTTATTCATTACTTGTATCCAGAGATGCTTTAGTTTTTGAATGTTAATTTGAATAGAGATGTGGAATGCTTATGGAATGATGACTTAATAGTAAGTGGATCAAATTGTTCATTGAGGTGTTGAGATTTCATATGTTCACTTGTATAAAATGATTGAAACAATGAGCATAAGAAGGTTATTGGGGTTTAATGACTTATATCATAATTGATAGTTGTTTTTCTCAGGTTTCATGTTGTCACTTTATATTCTTCTCTTACTGACCTTTGTCATCCTTAATGCAGATATAGAGGTTTGGAAATATCATGTGTGATGATCAAGGTTTAGAAATAGTTTATGAAGATTTATTTCTTCTTTAAGATACTTCTTTTATAGTTGATGAGATATGTACATATTCGATAAATATATTATTAGTGATAATTAAGTTATTTCCCACTTGTGGGACTTGGGTTAACACTTGTTTGTATCATTTGTGTTCTATTAGACCTTGGTTATTTGATTTTGAATGTGCACTTAATAGTTAAGAGACAATTTATAAAAGGGTGATGTGAATGGTTGATAACTTTAAAGAATTTTTGTTTGAGAGGACATAACACCTCTGTTGATGAGATGGTTCATTTGTGTATTACACATTGGTGGAAGTATGAGTATCAATTGTGTGATTTGGATACTCACCCCTCTTTGGGTTGTAGATAACTAATGAATTATCCCAAGTCACTTAAATACTTGTGGTTAAGGTTGTTGATAGTTTGTGTTGGTCATAACCAACTATGGTTTGTCTTATCAAATTATTTGTTTGTAAAGATACTAGGTTATAAAGATCACTCCAAATGTACTCCTGACTAGATGAACTAGACATATTTCATCATGTCAAGTGAAACTTTGGTCACTTTGATTCGTTTAAACTTTCGCGCCAAAATTTCCCGTACTTTTAGATGCATGCTTTGCAAATGCACATATTAAATTTAGATCCTTATAACTTCCCAAACACTGGGATGTTACAGTGTTGGGCTGCGTCTACTCTGAATCTTGCTCTGTCTCCATCTCGGCACCGGCGTTCTCGGCACGGAGATCATGTTCTTTTCTAGGAGGGGAGGACATCTGCGTCCTACCCTCCGGCTGGTTGTTCCCTTCATCGTTGGAAAGGTTCACGACTTCTGGGGGCGTACTTCTCTTGGGAGGCTCGTTGGTGGCCTCGGCATCAAGTGCCTCGCTGAGAAAAGATAAAAAGAGAGGAAACAGAATCAGAGGGATGCAGAGAAGAAACAGAATCAAAGGGATGCAGCGAAGAAAGAGAGCGACAGGGGAACAGAGAAGATTATGAATTGCAAGTGATAAGGACAACTCAGAAACACTTACCCGTCCATGGTTGGGCGCCTCTTGCGCCCAGCGGTCCTCTTGCCAGCTTTCTTCTTTATCTTCTTGGCAGGGGGCTCCAGTGCTCCGCTGCCCGCTCTCTTCCTGGTCCCGGTGGGGGAGGCCATGGAAACAGGCGCCACGTCAAGTGGCTCCTCCCCCTCCTCCTCCATCTCCGGGTCGTCCGCGGCTAGAATAAGCAAGCATGGGAGTAAGAAATGAGGAAGATCAAGATATGAAGGGAGGTGCACGCATCTGAACTCGGTCACCTTCTTCATCGTCAGACCAGTCCCGAATAGAGGTGTAATCTCGGGACTTACCGTTTTGGCCAGCACGAGGGATACAAAGCGTATCCTGGACGTCGAACGCTTTCGCGTCGTCGTCCTCGGTTCTGTTTCCAGTTCCTCTCGAAGATGGCATCGTCCTCCTGTTTCTGACGAGCGATGTGCTGAAGGTGCAAACATAAAGCACGATAAGCTAAGTTTCAAGAGAGAAATTCTACTCGGTCTAGCGTGCAAGCATAAAGCCTAAAATGCTAAGTCCTAGAAGAGGGAAGCGAGTAGAAATTCTACTCGGTCTAACATACAAACATAAATCATTTACGACTAAGTCCTAGGCAGGAAAACAGGTGGAGGCTCTACTCTGAACAGCATGCAAACATAAAGCATATTAAGCTAAGTTCTAACAGAGGAGCTCTATCCAGTATAAAATGCAAACGTAAAGCATGTTCGGATAAGAGGCCAAGGTATTCCCTACTCGGTATGCAGTAAAGAAATAAGAATGAGACCAACTGAGTGTGCTGAGAGGGTTACTTACTTGGGGAATGGGCTTAGTGCGGCAAAACGGCACGAAGCCGTAGAACCAGGTGTCCGAGAGTGTGACCCGGAGGATGGATTTGGCCCAGATCACCACCTCCGCTTTGGAGAGCTCGAAGGTGGTTGTCCAGGTGTAGTCACGAGGCCCACCCATGTAGCACATCTTGTGCACTCGCTCTTGAAGCTGGAGGACTCGACGCTTTACCCGGCAGGCCACCGGATCATCTTTGAGGAGCCCTTCTTGCACCAGCGTATGCAGGCGGTCGACAACCTGGTTGGCGTACTTCACCGTCTTCCTGGGGTGGTAGCCCCAGTTCCGCATCTCGGTGGGGACGACGTTCTGGAACTCGAGAAGCTTGATCAGATCTACTGCTTCCTCTCCCTCTGCGGGAGTTGCGTTCTTGAGATAGAGGAAGCCTCTCTGCCACTTGCGACAGGTATCCAGCCCGAGTACCCGTGGATGGCTACCCGTGGAGCGCTGGAGCATCATTGCGGTACCCGTCTGGGTCATCTCTTTCGAGGCAATTGGATTTGAGGGATTGGGGATGACTTGCTGGTGGAGGTAGAAGTATTTGGGCCAGGTGTGTATGGTGGGATAGACGCCAAGGAAGGCTTCACAGACGGCGGCGTGGGTGGAGAGCATGGCGATGGCGTTGGCGGGTAGGTGGTGCGGTTGAAGGCCAAAATGGCGCAAGAAGTCTTGCACAAACTTGGAAATGGGAAGGCCAAATCCGCGCTTGAAGTGACTAAAGAATACCACATACTCACCAGGATCACGAGTTGGGACGAGCTCCTTCCTGGGAGGGCGACAGATGACCCAAGAGGGACCCGCCGCGTGTTGACGAGCCATTGGCAATCCGACGCTTTCACGTCGGAGCCCTCCCAGCCGGCGCGCAGCGGTGCGGTCTCCTCCTCGTACAGATCTCCGGCAGCGGCTTCGATCTCCATTGGTTCTCTTCCGATGAAGAAGCGGAGGCGCGAGATCGAAGACGGAGATGGAGGCGCGAGGGGATGAGCTCTCTCTCCGCGCGTGGAACGGCGATGTGCTGCGAGTTCGCGGCGGCACTGGTTTCTCGCTGTGGACGCGAAGGCGAAGAGGAGGCGAGAAGGGGGAAAGTGCGAGGAAAGGTAAACAGAGGGCGGTGCAGGGGTATTTAACCCACCTCAGGTGCGGTTACTACTCCGGATTGATCGTGGGCGAGATCGTGCAGCGCGGGAGTTAACGCTCCCGTTAGAAACACACACAGCGTATAAAGCGCGCGTAACGGGCGCAGTTAATCCCACGATGCGTGCCATGGGCTATCAAGTACGTGCATGAAGTGACACAACGGCCCGTGGGCCCTAGGTGCCATGATGGGCGCGTGCAGTGCGGTCATGCCAGAACCGAGGCGTCGGGGGTAGGGGTGCGTGACACGTGCCAACCCTGGACACGAGAAAATAGAGCTGTTGTGGATCGAGCGGCAAAGTGTTGGGTTCTCGGTAGAACTCAGCGTTACTTGGTCTACTCGGTGCGGAGATGAGAACTCCTGGGGTCAGTAAGAAAGGTCCGAGTTCAAAGATGGGCATCCGAGTTA
Source organism: Alopecurus myosuroides (assembly GCA_028641055.1). NCBI lineage: Eukaryota > Viridiplantae > Streptophyta > Magnoliopsida > Poales > Poaceae > Alopecurus > Alopecurus myosuroides. Next base: position 49,279 of record JAPCYS010002892.1, on the reverse strand, counting down.
AGGAGAAACTCGGCTATACATCATCATGAAGGCAATTTGGTTAAAGCTGGCAGGGCCCAACGCCCAAGTTCGCCGGACTCTACCAGCTTAGGGGACTAATGTCGGGGGGCTACCCCCGAGTAGGGGTAAGGATGGTGGTAAAACAGTGCTCAAGGTACGGTTTTGCCGAGTAGGCGGCTACCCGGGTACCCGTTATCCGGTAGGCGCTGTCCGGTTTTGTGTACTGAAGGCTAAGAGAAGATAAACAGACATCATTCTGGATCAACCGGGTAGAGCTCGGGTGATCCGAGTAAGTGGGAAGTTATCCTACTCGGGCACAAAGTCAATGGAGCCGTTGAGGAAGATGCCGCGTATCCCGGAGCCGTACAGGCGTGCGGTTCAACTTACTAGGCGCATGATTATCTGCGTTGAGACGTGGGAACAGTACGGGTGGGTGGCTGTCTTTTCCTGTCACTGACAGGGGGGACAGGACATGTTAGTGACCTACCCTAAGGGGCTGACAGGGTGGACAAGACCTGTCAGCCGGACGGCGCGGAGACTTTCGGCACGGCGTCAGAGGGGACACGGAGGTGTGCGCCGTTGTCACAGAGGTGTTGTCTAATATGTACTTTCTAGTCTTAGTTTAGTGGCTGGCTACCTGTTTATAAGGTGGCCAGCCCCCTCCTGCGCGAGGGACGTTGGATCGGAGCGCATTTATTGCGAGTCTTGGTAGTTCAGAGAGAAAACAGTAGAGAGAGCAGAGCGCTGGCTACTCGGCATAGAGTGAGGCACTGAGAGTTTGTAACTTCTGTACTCGGTGGAGCTTTATACAGAGAGATAGGCAGGAGTAGGGGTGTTACCTCCACACGAGGGCCCCGAACCTGGGCGTTTGCCGTGTTCTTGAGCGCGTCTACTCGACGTGCGATCCCTCCATGAATACCTACATCGTCCATCGGCCCAAATTTAGCCATCCTATGGCATATGTCTTCTCCACACCACGACATGTTCCACTTTGCTACCCCCTTCCGGCTCATGTACGCAGAGAGGCCAGAACGACAGTTCCGTCTTTTTCCCCAACGGGGCTAGGGTTTCCCCGGAGAGGGGCTCCGGAGCCTACGAATGCCATGACAGCACATGTTATGCCATACCATGTGTTTTAGAGTGTGGAATGGGTCTTGTATGCCAAATATTACCTCACTCTTTGTGTTAGGGCTTCACCAGTGTCAGATTCTCTCTAGCTGGTTCCACGACTACTTAGAGCCCGAAACTCCCGGATCTGACAGAACGGGGGAATCTTGCCAAGAGGTTGGCCCTACCATTGAATTAGGTGTTCCTTGGGCCTAATATAACACAAACAAGCAATTGGTTCCACCTTGCTACCCCGTTCCGGCTCACTAGAGGGGCCCGAACGACAGTCCCGTCTTTTTCCCCAAGGGGCTAAGGTTTCTCCGAAGAGGGGATCCGGAGCGTCTGTATGCACCATTTGTGTTGCTATACCATGTGTGTTAGAGTGTGGAAAGTGTCTTGTTTGACCAAGATTCCCTCACTCTCTGTGTTAGGGCTTCACCGGCGTCGGATTCTCTCTAGCCGGTTGCGGGACTATACTTAGAGCCTAAACTCCCGGATCTGGCGGAATGGGGGGAATCTTGCCAAGAGGTGGGCCCTAACATTGTATTCGGTGTTTGATACGTCTCCAACATATCTATAATTTATGCTGCTCCATGATCATATTATGTCAATTGCTACTTGTTTTCTCCCTTATTTATAGCATTTTTATACGTTTTCCGGGACTAACCTATTAACAAGCTGCTGTTTTTTGTTTCAGAAAAGTTGTTCTGGAAACATTTCCGGAATTGGACCCCATAAAGCCCGAAGTGCCTATGTTCCCCAGAAGCATCCGGAACACCGAAGAGGAGTCGAAGACGGGCACCGGGGGGCCACACCATAGGGTGGCGCGGCCCCTCCTTGGCCGCGCTAGCTATGGGTGTGGGGCCCCTGGAGCTCCACCGCCTTTGCCCTTTCGCCTATTTAATCCCCCTAGATGGAAAACCCTAGACACCTGATCAAAAATCCCCGAAAAGTTTCGTGGCCGCTGGTACCGTCAACCCTAGATCAGGGGGTTCTGAAGCTGTTTCCGGCACCCTGCCGGAGAGGAGATCATCACCGTAGGCTTCTACATCACCATGCCTGCCTCCGGAGTGATGCGTGATTAGTTCATCCTTGGACTACGGGTTCGTAGCTGTAGCTATATGGCTGTATTCTCCTCCTATGCCTCCATGTTTAGATCTCGTGAGCCACCTATCATGATCGAGATTGATCTTATGTAATTCTATATGTTGTGTTTGCTGGGATCCGATGAATATTGACCTTATGCCAAGTTGATTATAGTCTTTATTTGCTTATGCTATTTGTGATCTTGCATGCTTTCCATTGCTAGTGGTTGCTCTGGCCAAGTAGTTGCTAGTGACTCCAAGAGGGAGTATTTATGCTTGATAGTGGGTTCACGCCTCCTCACCACCTTGCTCGAGTGACAGAAACGTGAAGGGGGAGGATGTGTTGTTGCCATTAGGCAGAAAACAGCGGTGAGAGTGCCGGCGTGCATAATCATTGCTTACATTACACACTTTGTTTAATGCAGTTATATGTTGCTTGCAACTTAATACCTAAGGGGGTTCGGATGATAACCTGAGGGTGGATTATTAGTCATAGATGCAGATTGATGCCGGTATATGTATCTTGTTGTAATGCCCGCACTAAATATCATAGTAATCATCATGTTATATTGTGCACTACGGTGTAGCCTCTATTTGTCAATTGTCCAGCTGTAATTTGTTCACCAAGCATGTTATTTTTTATGGAGAGACACCACTAGTGAACCTATGAACCCCGGTCCATTTTTCCACACTATTAAACAAACCACAACAATTTCCTGCTTTCTTTACTTACTACAAGCATACATCATTTTCCACATAGACCGGTGAGATTGACAACCTCACTCTACCGTTGGGACCAATATTTCGGTTGTGTTGTGTGCAGGTTCCACGTTGTTGCTGACACCGGTGAAGCGCCAACACCACCGTCAATGGCATCAACCTTCCTGAGATTCTCTTCCTCCTACTGGATTGATAACCTTGGTTCTTAACTCAGGGGAATTTCCTACCACTATGCTCATCACACCCTCCTCTTGGGGTATCCCAAAACACAAAATCAAGGAAATTTCTGGCGCCGTTGCCGGGGAATGAACAAACATATATAAGAAGATTTCCTCCCGCCACGGTCGCCATCACAAGCAGCAAGGAAATTTCTGGCGCCGTTGCCAGGGAGAAAGAAGTCTTCTTGCAAGGGGAGTCTCTCACTCTCAACCTCTTTATATTTTTTATTGTCTTGTTTTTCTTTTCTATATTAAAAACACAAAAAAATTAGTTTACTTTATAGCATAGAAAGCAACTCAAGTATTTTCAAGTGAATCTTTCACTTGCTATTTTTGCTTTATCATGCTTGCTATCAATGTTTGATGTCTTTGAAACTAGATCTTTTAGGCAAGGTGGGTTCACGGATGAACAACAAAAACATTATAAGGAACACCTCTTGTCACAAAAAGGGGTACACTTATGGGAGCAAATTAATAAATTGCATGACTATGCTAAAAACTTGTGCTCTACTTATAATGTTACTTATTGCTTTGATAAATCTTGTTGTTGTAGGAGGTATAAACACATCCCTTTTCAATGTGAGTTTAATGATAATGTTACCATATCTTCTTATGTTAAGGGAAATTATGAATTATATAATGTGGAACAAACTGAAGAATTTATTGCTTGGAAGGGTGCATTCGAAATTGCCTATTTGCTTGAAAGTAATGATGATGCACCTTATAAATATGATATTTATGCTATACTTGAATAATTTATAATTACTAGCACTGTAATTACTACATAATGGAATATCTTAATAATTTATCTCAACCTAAGGAAGTAACTGATGCCTTGCAGGAGCCTATGGAAGAAGAAATTGCTAAATCTGGAAGCTCATTGGCTGAAAAAGAGGAGGAGAGTGATGATCAAGAGGAGGAAGAATGGAACCCATGTCTACTTTCCAATGATAGTAAATGTTTGACTCATACATTATTCAATAAAACTGATACTTGCTATACTTGTGACCTTTATACTACTATGAATGAAACTTGTGAGAATGATATTTCTACTGGTATGTATGATAATCCATGCTACTTGAATAAATCTTATGATAATGCTCTTGATGATGGTCCTATGTTACTTGATGTTACAAATCATAATGCTACTGAAAATAGCATTTCTATAATGTGTCCTATACCTTTTAAGAGTGACCAATTATCTTTTTTTGCTATTGCTAAAAGTGGGGGAAAAGAAGAGCTGATTTTAAATTTTGATCCCACTATTTTTGAGCTTGATATGAATTGTGTGCTTTTATACCATGACAAACATGGTTTATGTGATAATTATGTTGTTGAGTTTGTTCATGATGCTACTGAAAATCATTATGAGAGAGGAAATATGGTTGTAGGAATTTTCATGTCACTAAGACACCTCTCTTTTTGTTGAAAGTTTTGAAGTTGCTCTTGTTCTACCTTCCCATGATTTCTAGTTTGAGCTTCTTTAATTTATTTTATACTTAAATTTGCCCTTTTATGGGTTAGACTTAAATTTGTTTTATACTTGCTTCTTGATGCTCTCTTTTTCTTAATTCATATTTCTTATGTGATCATTTTGCCCTTTTATGCCTAGCTGAAAAGCGTTAAACAAAAGCGCTACCGGGAGACAACCTGTTTTATTCCACTGTTTTCAACCTGTTTTCTTTCGTTTTCTTTGGTGTTCTTTGCACCTGGGTGTTGTCTATTTCCTTAGCAACCCCGCTGTATATTTTATTTTGAGTGCTGAGCCAAGTAAAGCCTCTAGTGGAAAGTTGAGGCTATATTTCGGATTTCTGCGCAGGAAACAGATTTCTGCTGTCCACTGTTAATTCCGTAACAAATCACATAAAATTCAAAATTACCTGAATTTTTTTGTGCTTAATCCTGAGATATATACGCAACTTTTCTTAGTTGACCACTTTTTGATTTGACAATATAAGAGTTTTGAAAAAATCGATCTTTACCTTCTGTTCTGTTTTGACAGATTTCTGCCATTTATCGCATTTGCATCTTAATCTCTTTCTTTTGGTGTTATTTTGAGAAAAAGAGTTTCAAAAGAAGTTGTGACAGTAGCTAATGTGTTTTTGAGTGTTAGACTTGTTTTTAAACTGAACCATGTGAAATTATTATTTCAACTGCACTAATGTTGCTAATGAAGATTGTGAGAATTTTGATGTGAAGGAAGTTTTCAAGGGTCAAGAGAAGAGGATGATATGATGTGATCAAGAAGAGTGAAAAGACTAACCTAGGGGATGCCCCGGTGGTACATCCCATCAAATTCACAAAAGACTCAAGCGTCTAAGCTTGGGGATTCCCAAGGCATCTCCTTCTTCATCAACAAATTATCAGGTCACTTCTAGTGAAACTATATTTTTATTCGATCGCATCTTATGTGCTTTACTTGGAGCGTCTTTATTTTTGTTTTCAGTTTGTTTTTGCTTTCAGTTTGTTTTTAATTTTTCAATAAGATTCGTTGGACCCAGCATTCTTTTATTGGAGAGTGACATGCTCCGCTTTTTCATGAGAATACGGTGTATTCTTAATCTCTGTCTATCTGCTGCATTTATTTAGCTCCTGTTTTGCATGCATGTCTTATTAGAGCTGTTATTTTTAGTAGTCTTATGTGAGTACTCTCATGTTTTCTTGTTGTATCATAAATAGTATTTTGTTAAAGCATGGTGCTTGTTTGTAGAAAGAAAACTGATGCTTGAAGTAGAATTTATAACAGTGCTAGTAGAAGCTTGTATAGACCGTGGCTAGAACTTTTTCATGCCATGCTAAATGTTATTTTAGTTTTAATGCCTTGTGTTTACTGAGTAGCATGATTAGCCTCAAATAGCTAAGAGTGTTTAATATGTCTTGAAAGATTCATGAGTTGTTCTTGTCATAGTTGTGACGCCCCGAGATCGGGCACTATGCAGATTTCAGCATTTCCGCCAAAATCCACATAATAACCGATTCCAGGTTGCCACTTGTGATAACATTACAACAGTTCACGAATATTCCGCAACAACAACAGAAAAGATATATACAAGACGACTCAAACGAGTCAAGGATACAACTGATAAAATACAAAGATCCAAATGACAGCGGAAGAAACATCATAGCGTCCGACTACGGACAAGATACAAATTGGACTAAGAGTCCTGAAGATAACCGATGGCGTCCAATCCCTACCCAGGCCAAGCCGGAGGGATTCCCAAGCTAACGTCGTCAGACTTCAAACCTGTTGACTGCAATGTGGAATATGCAGCCACGAAAAGGATTCGTGGGTCAGTACGGTTAAGTACTGGCAAGTGGATAAACCATACTCACAAGATGCCAGCGTAACCGATCATCACAAGATACAAATACTTTGGGTACAGCGGAAAGGAAGGGATTATTGCAACGAAGCGGCAGCGGGCTGCACTAACTAACTACAGAGACTCGCTACAACATCCGGCTAAAAGAAAGGGATAAGATAGCGCGACAAAACCAACTATAACTACTCACCAAGCAATACCCATCCAATGTTACCCCCTACTAAGGAAGCAACCGAAGGAAACTCACACGGTTGATTAAGGTGACATTCATTTTTATGGTGGAGGTAATCTATATTACTAGTCAAGTTATCATCGTTAAGTGTAAGTTGTCTGAGTACTTGTTAGCCAGCACTTTCACCAAGTCATCCATAACCGCGGACAACACGGCTTCTCGAGAAGATTAACCCTGCAGGGATGCACCAATTTGGCCGTACACGTAAGAATAACCCGCCAGACGGGGGATCAACCCACCAAGCGAGGTACTCAACACAACCCAACTCTTGTTTGCATCAAGCCCCAAGAACCACGTGATGTGCGTGCGCGGCTAATCGAGCCCCCACGAAGAAAAGGGGGACCCTCATAGCACTGGAAGACCACGCCGCCCTAAATGCCGACTACAAAAGTTCCACCCTGGCGCCAAGGGCTCGCACCTGCATATGCATTCATCAAATGGAAAGCCCGAACTAAGTGTGGCGATTTGGACGAGATGCGAATCGAATCAGAATTGCGGGGGGCGCCCATACTCGCTTCCCACATGCGGTTAGTGCGCTCATCATGGATCAATGGACAAGACCCTTTTCCTAATTAGGGTCGACGCTAGCAGGCCTCAAAACCACGCCGGGCCTCCTGCCGGTGCCTTATCATCAAATTATTATTACCCAAAACATTAACATGTTGTTGATTGAATTGAAACCCAACTATCAACTAAACAGGTTATAAGACGGACAGCAAGACTTGAGCGCAAACAACACTAAGCATGCAACTACGACACGAGGGCCAACGGGGTCAACAAACAACAGGTAATAGGAAGTGGAAGGAAGGATATATCATGGTTGCAAGGTAAACATATGATAGGATCGAGACACAAGCATCGAATCATAAGGCTAGCATAAAGACAACAGAAAGAATCGGTAACAAGTGATGAAAGGCAGCCATAGGCAGCAAGTGAGTATACTTGCCTGGAATCCAGCAAGTAGGGGTACATCCGAAGAACTTGTCGTTGCTCACATCATCTCAACGTCCTATCCTGGAAGAAGCAACGAACTAGAACAAACACCGGATGCAACAATTACTACTACGACAAAAGATCCAGCATGATCAAGATATGGATGCATGACAAGTTTAAGGATGCATCAAAGATAAACTAGTTGACATGGTAAACATATTTAAATGGGCCCATATGCAATTAGGATTGCATCTGGAAAAGCCCATGAATTAATGTTGAATTAAATGATCTACAAATAACCATCATGTGAAAGTTGATTAGAATGATGGATGGATGAGGAAAACAATAAGAAAACAACAATAGCTTCAATTTGATATGTTGTTTACCAAGTTTGGAAATTTATTTATTAAGTTATGAAATTTGGCTTCTTAAGTGAGTTACACAAACATTTATTGTTTTCACCCATTTTAATTGTTCAAAACAGATAACAAAATTTATATTTGGAAAGAACACAAAATTTTAGATGGAATACATATTTCATTTGTTGAAGTTGGATTTTAGATGAGCAAGCTATTAAATTGGAAATTTTAAATGCATTAATTAAGAAATAGTTGTTTTCAGCAATTTAAGTTATTCAAAACAGGAAACAAAGTTTATATTTGGAAAGCTTATTCAATTTTTCATGGGAAACAAATTTTACATGTTGGAATTGGATTTGAATTGCCCAAGTTATGAATTTTGCAATTTAAGAGGTTTAATTAAAGCATTGAATTATTGCACCACTTTTAATTAGGAAAAACATTAAACAAATTGCATTGAAAAGGTTGAAAACATGTAGCAAATGTTTCACTGAACATTTTGAGCTATTAAACATAATTTTTGGGTTATTATTGAATTTATTATGCAATTTTTCAAAGGCATTTCTATTCTGCCCCTTTTAATAAACAGAAGGAAACATGCTCAAAATTAATTCAATTGTGACCAAATAAAATACCAATGTGTAGAGTTTGTTAAGTCAAATTTTTAGAGCCCAAGTTTGCTCAAATTGGATGAACCAAACTCAAGTTATGAAATTCCAAAGTTTCAACTTTTAATTGCATTTTCAGTATTTAATTATTTAGTGCTAAAATTACTACAGAAACATGTTGCAAACTTGACATTAACAGAAAGAGCACAAGATTTTGAATCCACAGAAACTTGAATCATTGAATTTGGAGCAAAATTCAATTTGTTATTGATTTTAGAAGTAAGGATTCAGATTTGTTTTCTAGAATTCGGGAAATAAAAGGAAAAGGAGGGAAAAAAGGGGGTGGCTTGCTGCGGAAGGGGGGGATCGAACTCGGGCTGCTGGCTTGCGTGCACGGGGTGTTACCAACTGGGCTGCTGAACTGCTTGTGATGGCATACAGATCCATGCGAATATGAGGTGACATCGTGCGGTTAACTGAATTTCACATCTGAAAGCTCAGACTCCAGGCTGAACAACGACGGTGACGACAGGGGAAACGCGAGCACGGCGATCGGGACGGTGTGCCGCTCGTATGCTTCTATGCAGGGCGGGGTAGGTGTTCGGGAGGAGCTCCAGGGTGCATCGGATGGGGCATGTGTGGAGGACAAGATGGGAGATGGGACGCAGGCGAGACATACAGTACGTTTGCGTGATCGACATGACGACGACGACCACGGCTCGCTCGACGGTGAGACCATACAGAGCAAGAGGGGGAAGAGGAAGCTGTCCCGAAGGTGAGGCTCACCTCGAGGGGGCCGAAGTCGAGGTCGGAGGGGTCGGAGGCGCGCGGAACCTGGCCGTCGATCTCTGACGGCCATGAAAACGGCGGCGACGAACGACGACGGCGTGGCCTCCCTGGTGCCTCCCCGGGCCGGCCAAGGAGACGAAGACGAAGAGGTAGATGCCCCGTTTCCATTCCCGTAGGAAACAGGAGCCGAAGACGATTGCAGCACCGACGCCATGGCCTCCAACACTCGGCCATGGAGAAGCTCGGGTTCAGAAGAAAAAAAAATTCAGAAAAAAGGTTGGGAACAGAGGAGGAAGAGGAAGGCAGCGGCGCAAGGAGGAAGAGGGAGGAGGAGGATTAGGGTTTGGGGAGGAGGAGAGGGGCTTTAAGGAGGAGGGGAAAGGTGAGAGGGAGGGGACCATGGAGGTGGACAGGGACAGGTGGGGGGGAATCACGTTCTCCTATGCTCCCTGTCGTACGGAGAAGAAAGCCCTACGTGGGCTGGATGTTGGGCCAGTTAGGTGGGTTGGGTGGTTGGGCTAGGCTTGCTGGGCTGCCAACACACAAAATGTTTTTATTTTATTCATTTCATTTATTTTGTAAAGCCTTTTCACAAAACAAAAATCAGCACAAGATAAAAGATAGGATAAAAATGAATTGGAAAGCATGTTGTAAAAACCATATTGAGTTTAGAAATTAATTTTGTGTGTCAAAATAATATACGATGGATGCATGATGCAATGATGATGCAACAAGAAAAAAAACAAATCTAATTGGGAAAACCCTCGGGTGTTACAATAGTAAAGCATCAATATATGGTATTCTCTTTCGAATGTTTTATTTGGTTGACTTGGCGCATGCTCACACCATGTTTATGAATATAAACCAGTCACGAATAGCCGACATGACCACTTAGTTTTTGAACTTGTGATACTGCTTATGTTTTAATTAATGATGCTTATGTCGCTATGCATGATTATGGCTCTTATGCTCTCTTAATTTGTCGCTCCCAGTCTTTTGCTAGCCTCCACATGTACTGAGTATGACCTCTACTCGTGCATCCAAACTCCCTTAAACCAAAGTTTTTCCCATTTTGTCCACCATAACTACCTACATGTGGTATTTAACTGCCACTCCAAGTAAATTGATCATGTGTTACCTTTAAAACCTTCAAAATTACTCCTGCTTTATGTTCCTGATTTTGCTCATGAGGACGTAAATAGAGAATCTTTATCTCACTTGTTGGTTGGATTTCACACCCTGGACTAGTGGCTTCATCCGTGTATCCAAATGATAGAAGAGCTGGCAGCGGGGAGCCCAGCCCCAAATTAATGCAAACAAATTCTCTTCACTATTTATGCCCCTGATTTACCAGTCAAAGCATAATTGTGTAAACAAAAGAGAAAGAGGGATGACCTTCTACACCAGTTGCATCCTTCACCATGGGAGCCGCTCTTGTGAATCCAGTTGGCTTGTGACATAATGTATTTTCTGTTTACCATTCGTTGACATTAGCATACATCTCCCAAAATATAGACACTCCTCCACGGTATGTGATTGTTGGCAGACACCCCGAGAATTCGGTTAGCCATGGTTTGTGAAAGATGGATGGGAGGAGTGTCAAACCTTTAATACCTTTGTTTAATAAAATAAAATCTCTAGCACATGAGTGATCCCTGCTTCCCTTTGCGAAGGGCCTTTGTTTTACTTTTATGTTGAGTCTCCATCTTCTAACTTTATGCACAGTTGAGAGAGAATTTTTGCCATTCTGAGTTCTATGTGCATTTGCCCCATAAGCATCAATAATTACTTCATGATGTGATATTATTTGTTCTTAAATTATTTGTTCTAGTCTTCCTCATGAACTTTGAAGGTATCCTGGCATTTATGTTTTGCCCCACTCTTAAGGACTAGCGAAATATGCTTTCTCTATACCTGAAACAAACGTCTACCTTTCTTTGCATTATTATTCATGATCCTTTATTTTAGTTACTCTTATTGATTCAAAGTAATTGTTATGCTTTATTATTAAAGTTCTATTATCATGTTTGTGCTTGAAGTTTTATGATCCCAGCTGCATATGCTTTTACATTAGATTGATCAAGTTTATGTTAGTAGCATGTCACCTTGGAAATTATTGTTTTATCGTTTACCTACTCGAGGACGAGTAGAAACTAATCTTGGGGATGCTTGATACGTCTCCAACGTATCTATAATTTCTTATGCTCCATGATCATATTATGTAAATTGCTACTTGTTTTCTCTCTTATTTATAGCATTTTTATACGTTTTCCGGGACTAACCTATTAACAAGATGCCAAGTGCCAGTTCCCTGTTTTCTGCTGATTTTGGTTTCAAAAAAGTTGTTCTGGAAACATTCTCGGAATTGGACCCCACAAAGCCCGAAGCACCTATTTTCCTCGGAAGCATCCAGAACACCGAAGTGGAGTCGAAGACGGGCACCAAGGGGGCCACACCATAGGGTGGTGCGCCCCCCTTGGTCGCCTCAGCTATGGGTGTGGGGCCCCTGGAGCTCCACCGCCTTTTCCCTTTTGCCTATTTAATCCCCCCGGATGGAAAACCCTAGACACCTGATCAAAAATCCCTGAAAAGTTTTGCAGCCGCCGTCACCGTCAACCCTAGATCAGGGGGGTTCTAAACTTGTTTCCGGCACCCTGCCGGAGATGAGATCATCACCAGAGGCTTCTACATCACCATGCCTGCCTCCGGATGATGCGTGAGTAGTTCATCCTTGGACTACGGGTTCGTAGCTGTAGCTAGATGGTTGTCTTCTCCTCATATGCCTCCATGTTTAGATCTCGTCAGCTTCCTATCATGATCGAGGTTGATCTTATGTAATTCTATATGTTGTGTTTGCTGGGATCCGATGATATTGACTTTATGCCAAGTTGATTATAATCTTTATATGCTTATGCTATTTGTGATCTTGCATGCTTTCTGTTGCTAGTGGTTGCTCTGGCCAAGTAGTTGCTAGTGACGCCAAGAGGGAGTATTTATGCTTGATAGTGGGTTCATACCTCCTCACCAACTTGCTCAAGTGACAGAAACGTGAAGGGGGAGGATGTGCTATTGCCATTGAAGAAAACAGCGGTGAGAGTGCCCACGTGCATAATCATTGCTTACATTACACAATTTGTTTAATGCAGTTATCTGTAGCTTGCAACTTAATACCTAAGGGGGTTTGGATGATAACCTGAGCATGGATTATTAGTCATAGATGGAGATGGATGTCGGTCTAAGTATCTTGTTGTAATGCTCGCACTAAATATCATGTAATCATCATGTTATATTGTGCACTGCGGTGTAGCCTCTATTTGTCAATTGCCCAGCTGTAATTTGTTCACCTGGCATGCTATGTTTTATGGAGGGACACCACTAGTGAACCTATGACCCCCAGTCCATTTTTCCACACTGTTAAAGAAACCAAGAAAATTTCCTGCTTTCTTTACTTGCTGCAAACATACATCATTTTCCACACTATACGTCTAATCTTTGTTTTTGGCAAGACCGGTGAGATTGACAACCTCCCTGTACTGTTGGGACAAAGTATTTTGGCTGTGTTGTGTGCAGGTTCCACGTTGTTGCTGACACCGGTGAAGCGCCAGCACCACCGTCAGTGGCATCAACCTTCCTGAGATTCTCTTCCTCCTACTAGATTGATAACCTTGGTTCTTAACTAAGGGGAATTTCTTACCATTGTGCTCATCACACCCTCCTCTTGGGGTATCCCAACACACAACATCAGTGTTCCTTGGACCTAACCTAACACAACCAAGCAATTGGTTACACTTTGCTACCCCCTTTCGGCTCATGTACGTAGAGAGGCTAGAACGACAGTTCCGTCTTTTCCCCCAACGGGGCTAGGGTTTCCCCGGAGAGGGGATCCAGAGCATATGAATGCCACCACTGCACATGGTATGCCATACCATGTGTGTTAGAGTGTGGCATGGGTCTTGGATGCCAAATATTCCCTTACTCTCTGTGTTAGGGCGTCACCGGTGTCGTATTCTCTCTAGTGGGCTTCACGACTACTTAGAGCCCGAAACTACCGGATCTGACAGAACGGGGGGAATCTTGCCAAGAGGTTTTCTCTACCATTGACTTGGGTGATCCTTGGGCCTAATATAACACAACCAAGCAATTGATTCCACCTCGCTACCCCCTTCCGGCTCACGTAGAGGGGCCAGAACGGCAGTTCCGTCTTTTTCCCCAAGGGGGCTAAGGTTTCTCCGAAGAGGGGCTCCGGAGCGTCTGAATGCCGCCACAACACATGGTATGCCATACCATGTGTGTTGCCATACCATGTGTGATATAGTGTGGCGAGTGTCTTGGATGACCAAGATTCCCTCACTCTCTTTGTTAGGGCTTCACCAGCGTCGGATTCTCTCTGTCGGGTTCCAGTACTACTTACAGACGAAACTCCCGGATCTGGCAGAACGGGCGGAATCTTGCCAAGAGGTGGGCCCTAACATTTTCTTTGGTGTTCCTTGTACCTATCCTAACACAAACAAGTAATTGGTTCCACTTTTCTACCCCCTTCCGTCTCATGTATGCAGAGAGGCCAGAATGGAAGTTCCGTCTTTTTCCCCAACGGGGCTAGGGTTTCCCCGGAGAGGGGCTCCGGATCGTGTGAATGCCACCACAGCGCATGGTATGCAATACCATGTGTGTTATAGTGTGGCATTGGTCTTGGATTCCAAATATTCCCTCACTCTCTGTGTTAGGGCTTCACCGGCGTCGGATTATCTCTAGCGGGTTCCACGACTACTTAGAGCCTGAAACTCCCGGATCTGACAGAACGGGGGAAATCTTGCAAAGATTTTGGCCCTACCATTGAATTGGGTGTTACTTGGAACTAATATAACACAACCAAGCAATTGGTTCCAACTTGCTACCCCTTGCGGCTCATGTAGAGGGGCAGAACGGCAGCTCCGTCCTTTTCCTTAAGGGGCTAAGGTTTCTCCGAAGAGGGGCTCTGGAGCGTCTGAATGCCACCACAGCACATCGTATTCCATACCATGTGTGATATAGTGTGTGGCAAGTGTCTTCGATGACCAAGATTCCCTCACTCTCTTTGTTAGGGCTTCACCAGCATCGGATTGTCTCTGGCGGATTCCAGGACTACTATCGTGTACCTTTAATCGTTGTTTACTCGCTGGGTACCAGTATATAAGGTGCCCAACCCCCTCCTGCACGAGGGACGTTGCCCTGAGAGCATTTATTGCGCTCCTTAGTGCTATACAGAGAGAGAGAACGAGAGGCTGGCTACTCGGCCAAGAGCCTAAGTTGTACTGTGGCTACTCGGCAGAACTATATACAGAAAGATAGGCAGGAGTAGGGGTGTTACCTCCACGCGAGGGCCCTGACCTTGGGTAGATCGAGGTGTTTGAAGTGTTTCTGAGCGCATCCACTTGACGTGCGATCCCTCCCCGAATACCTACAGCGTCCATCGGTCCCAACAATTAGCCATCCCATGGCATCTGTCTTCTCCACACCACGACAGTTGGCTCCCACCGTGGGGCCAGCAGCGGCGCTGGCTGGGGTTCATATTCGGACGGGACTGGTTTCTGCATCGAGGGAGCGTGTGGTCTGTGGCCTTGTCCACAGATTCGGCTCCTTCGACTTCTTCACCAACAACGCCGTGCGATTTCGGCGATTCCCATGGGCGGCTCGGTCCTCTCCTTCGGCACGCATCTGGTGTACGTCGCCACCACCGTCATCCGCGAGGTCCCGGAGGAGGTGCTCGTTGCGGATGATCCTCCTGCTGTACTCGCTGCCCATGGGAAGCCGACTGGCTGCTCTGCGGACAGCGTGGAGGTGATGATGACGGCCCCGTCAATCGATGCCGGGAAAGGCGCGGCCTCTACGGCTGAGGTCATCGAGGAGCCGGCTGCGGCAGGGGTCACAAGCTCTACGAAATGCCCCGGAACATTCCGGGCTACGTGGCTCCTTCCACGTCAACGGCTATACCGGCTGCTCGCGTTGGCACCACCGAGCAGCTGGGCATGCCGCCTCCCACCGACGTGAAGCTCATGGTGTTGACGGCGCAACTTGAGCAGCAGCGTCAAGCGCTACTCGTGGAGGCCCAGGAGCTGGAGAAGATTAGGCTTGAGCTTAACCTGGATCAAAATGAGTACAATAGAGCGCATGGCTTTACTCCTGTTTCTAGGCTGCCTAGCAAGATAGGCATTATTCGTCGCAACCTGGGTGCTGAGCTAGCTATATATGGTAGGGCTGTTAGTCTATCTCCTAGTTTGAACACTGCTAGTAGGATAAAATATAGTTCCCCTGCCAAAACTCTTAGGGCTGCAGAGGCAGTCGCTGCCGAGTTGCCGCATCTCACTGGCGACGCTCGCGCTAGGTAGCAGGATAAACTTAATGGGCTGGTGCTAGAAGCTGGCAGGCAGAATGAGGCTTTCCGAAAAGCCAATCCGGGAGCCGGTGCTTCCCATGTTGTTCACTTGCATGGGGTTAGATCGGTGGATCAGGCCTCAACGCTGCTTCCCGGCACTGAGAGGGCTCAGAGTGTGAACTCTAGAAAAAACAAACAGATGCAGGTGTACGACCCGGCAGTCGACGGAAAACAGCACGCTGTAGAGCGGCAGCCTGGCCAGAAACACAACTCTGCAGGAGCCGGCTATCAAGCCACCAAAGCTCGCAGGAAGGGACAAGGAGGAAACCGAGATGGCCCATCTTGGCATCAGGCTGTCAACCCGGTTCAGCAGAGGGTACAGCCGCATGCAGCTGCGCAGCCGCAAGTAGTTGTGGCAGCGGCCAACCCGGTTGCTCAACCCGGTCCTGTGCAGAAAGACCGCTATGATGATGGGTACTCGGCAATGGAGCTAGCTGGGTACGCTGATCCGAGAGATGTCACTGATCGTCTGGGTGGCAGGATGATGGAGCCCACCGATGCAAGGTACAAGTTGGACCGGATTCACCGGTCGGAGCAGATAGAAGAGAGGGGGCCACCCGGCCCAAGCTGTTTTGGCCATAGGATTATGGGAGAGCCTGCCGTCACCAAGTTCAACTGGCCAGAGGGACCAAGTTGTATGGTGGGAGCACCAAGCCGGATGACTGGTTGAATGACTATGTTACCACCGTGCATATCGTAGGCGGCATGGTCCAATCGGGACCCGTCTCTGCATCGGGATGTCTCTGCATGGTCCAATCAGGACCCGTCGGGTGTCCCGAGGGAGTTGTTTGAGCACTCGTTGCATGTGCCCCCTAACGCCAAGCCGGTTAAGCAGGCAATGCGCCACTTTGTGGCTGAGAGAAGAAAAGCTATTGGTGACTAGATCACAAAGCTGCTGGCAAGTGGATTTATCATGGAGGTACTACATCCGGATTGGTTGGCCAATCTGGTCGTGGTGGAGAAGAAGAAGGAGGACCCCAAGGCTGCTGTGGCCTGGCGCATGTGCGTGGACTACACCGACTTGAACAAGGCATGCCCCAAGGACCCGTTTCCGCTACCCCGCATAGATCAGGTGATCGATTCCACTGCCAGGTGCGAACTTTTGTCTTTCATTGATGCCTACTCTGGTTTTCACCAGATACCTCTGAACCCGTCTGATCAAATAAAGACTGCTTTTATTACCCCGTACGGGGCTTATTGCTATCTTGTCATGTGTTTTGGGTTGAGAAATGCTGGGGCTACATATCAGAGGTGCATGCAGAAATGCTTGCATGACCAGATAGGCAAGAATGTGCAGGTGTACGTAGATGACATTGTCATCAAAACGAAAGAAAACACACTCTGCTCAGCGATATTGAGGAAACATTTGCTAGCTTGCTCAAATACCGGATGAAACTGAATCCAACCAAGTGCACATTTGGCGTCCTGGCTGGAAAGCTACTCGGCTTCTTGGTATCCAGTCAAGGCATTGAGGCCAATCCTTCAAAGATAAAATATATAGAGAGCATGTTTTTGCCGAGATCACTGAAGGATGTGCATAAGTTCACCGGGTGCCTGGCTTCTCTTAGCCGCTTCCTGGGAAGAATGGGCGAGAAGGCGCTGCCTCTTTATCAACTCATGAAGAAAAGCGACAAGTTTGTCTGGACACCACAAGCTGATGTGGCCTTCAAAGAACTCAAGACCATGCTAGGTAGCGCTCCCATCTTGGCGAGCCCTTTGCCCAAGGAGCCAATGCTGCTTTATATTGCGTCTACCAACCGAGTAGTTAGTGTGGTGGTAGTGGTGAAACGAGAAGAGGAAGGCAAGACCGTGCAGCGGCCAGTGTATTATCTCAGCGAGGTGCTATCCAACTCCAAGCAAAATTATCCACACTACCAGAAGATGACATACGACGTATACCTGGGTGCCAAGAAACTCAAGCACTATTTCCAGGAGCATCCCATTACGGTGGTGAGCATCGCTCCCATCTCGGAGATCATAGGCAACAAGGATGCAAGCGGGGTAGCCAAATGGGCGATTGAGCTAGCCGCGTACACTCCACTGTACGCGAGAAGAGAAGCAATCAAGTCTTAGACTGTCGCACCCGGACTTCTAGAGGATACCCACAGCCCGCTAAATAGTAGATAATTGGCTTACGGGGCCTACCTGCACCCGCATCTCAATATGAGTAGGCCAACACGTAAACGTGTGACAACCATCCTCTACTATTCATCGTCTGTGAAACCATCCAATAGGAATCCGAATACTTCCATTGACGTACTTCATAACATACACACATGGTACATCAACGGCATTTGAACAAGTGATATCACAACAAATCTCTAAGACACAAAGAAATAGAAATAAGTGGCAAAAGCTCTCACTAGAGCAGAGATAGCAAATACAGTCATGCAGGGGACACATGTCCCAACAAGTCATCATTACATCACAGCGGAAGCATCCAAAGTGTCTGAGTACAGACAAGATCCAAATAGGCCTAAGAGGCCGGAAACAAAAAGAACGGAGCCCATCCACGAAGTCTCGGATCCTGCCCGGGTCCGCTATCTACTCGTCAGCGGCCTCGTCATACTCCACGTAGTAGCCACCATGGGGATCCTCGGAAACGTAGTCTGCAGAACCAGCAGCCCCAAAGGGTCAGTACGGACGAGTACTGGCAAGCAAGACGCACAAGATACCAAAGTGTACCCGACAACACCAAGTACAGATGCTTTGGGTTCAACGGAAGATAGGTGATACAAAGGTGCGGCAGCGGGCTGCACTAACCAACTACAAAGACACGCTACAACATCCGGCTAAAAGAAAGGGGTAAGATAGCGCATCGGAGCCAACTACCACTAACCTCAAACAAACCCATCCTGGATCTCGCCCCTTATCCAAAGAAGCAATCCGAGGATAACCCACACAGTTGGATTTAATGAAGGTTCAAGTTATTGTGTCAATAAGCCTATTACTAGTCAAATTATTATTACTTAGGTGTAAGTTGTCTAATCCTTGTTAGCCAGCCCTATCACCAAGTCATCCATAACCGCGGACAACACGACTTCTCGAGAAGATTTAACCCTGCAGGGATGCACCAATTTGGCCGTACACGTAAGAATAACCCGCCAGGCGGGGATCAAACCCACCAAGCAGGCCACTCAACAACCCAACTCTTCTTCGCATCAAGCCCAAAGAACCACGTGATGTGCGTGCGTGGCTAATCGAGCCCCCACGAAGAAAAGGGGGACCCTCATAGCACTGGAAGACCACGCCGCCTAAATGCCGACTACAAAAGTTACACCATGGCGCCAAGGGTTCGTACCTGCATATGCGTGCATCAAACGGAAGGCCCGAACTAATTGTGGCGATTTGGACGAGATGCGAATCGAATCAGAGTTGCGGGGGGCGCCCATACACGCTTCCCACATGCGGTTAGCGCGCATCATGGATGTAGAGGACAAGAACTTTTCCTGAGTTCGACACTAGCAGGCCTCACAACCATACCCGGCCTCCTGCCGGTGCCTTATCATCAAATTATTATTACCTCAAACATTAACAGGTTGTTGTTTAAATATCGAGCCCCTAGAACATAATAAATATGGTAAAGAAATAACGGACGTCAGACTCGAGCACAAACAACCCTAAGCATGCTAGTAAGACACAGGCAACAGCAACAGGGTTATAGGTGTGGAGGTGAGGCTATATCAGGGCTACAGGATAACATGTGATAGGATCGGAACACAAGCAACGAATCATAAGGCTAGAAGTTAGACAACGGAAAGTATCGGTATCAAGTGTGGAAAGGACAATGGTTCAGGTGAGTGAATACTTGCCTGCAAACTCAGTAGCCTGGTACTGGGCTAACTCCTCTGAAGTGGTGTCGTAAACCTCGTCTGTCTCAACGTCGTCGTCTATTCGGGAAGAAGCAAACAAACAACGAAGAGAGACGAACAATCAATAACATGGCATAATGCAACCATGGGATGATGCATGACAATTTATTATATGCATCAATTTAATGATAAAGGACATAAGAGCAATTTTAAATGGGCCCAATAGCAATTTAAATTGCATTTGGGAATTACCCATATGTAATATTAATGAGTTAAAATAATTACAAGTAAACATTAAGTTGAAGTGATTACATGCATGATGAATGATGAAAACAGCAAGAAAACAACTTTAGCTTCCAATTGATACCTCATTTGCCAAATTTGGAACTTTAAATAATTAATTATGAATTTTGCAATTTAAAAGATGGAATTAAAGTATTGATTTAGTGCGCCAACTTTATTTGCTCAAAACAGGGAACAAATTGCATATTTGGAATCTACAGGAAGTTTTGAATGGAATACATATTTTGTTTGTTGAATTTGGAATTTTTATGCCCAAGTTATGAATTTTGCAATATTAAATGAATTAAACAAGGATTTAATTATTTCACCAAATTAAAATACTCAAAACAGGAAACAAAGTTTATATTTAGGTAGAGAATTTAATTTGGCATGGAAAACATATTTAAAATATTAAATTTGGGGTTATTATGAATTAATTATGCATTTTTTCATAAGCATTTTTATTCTGCCCCTTTTAGTAAATAGAAGTAAACATGTTCAAATTTAATTCAATTGTGACCAAATAAAATACCACTGTGTAGAGTTTGTTAAGACAAAATTTTAGAGCCCAAGTTTGCTCAATTTGGGTGAACAGAACTCAAGTTATGAATTTCCAAAGTTTCAAATTTTAATAGCCATTTCTGTATTTAATTATTTAGTGCAAAATTTATTACAGATACATGTTGACATTTTTACATATTTCGAAAGTGCTCACAGTTATGAATCTACAGGAATTTGAATCACCAAAATTGGAGCATTTATGAATATTTGGTGGAATTTACAAATTAAGATCTGATCTGTTTTGGGGCTGAGCTTCAGGAAAAATAAAAACCAAAAAGACAAAAGATGCGCGAGGGGGGGGGGGGGACTCGAACCCGCGACTGCTGTGTGCGCGCGAGAGGGCTTGTGCCACTGGGCTGTTGCTCTGCTTTGTGTTAGACTAGGATGTGAATTCCTTTTGAGGTGAACCTGATCGCGGATCTGAAACTGAAAAGGTTCAGTTACGGAAACTTTTCCCGATCGTGGACGGCCTGACGCCGGTGATCTGCTGCTGCTGCCGGCGACTGCAGCGAACTGCTGCTGCTCCTGCGTGTGCTCCGTGTGGGGGAAGAGGAGGACGGGAGGGGCCTCACCGTGGGCTCGGAGTCGTCGTTCGCTCGGGGAAGACAGAGGGAGCGACGGAGGCGGAGCTTGGAGACGAGCTGCGAGGCGGCGGTGATGTCGAGCTCGGCGCCGGCGTGGTGGAACTCCTCGGCGTGGATCTTGGAGGGAAATCGGTAGAGGGAAGTGGGGGCTTTCCGTTCCCGGGCTCGGACGGGGACGGCGGGGACTGTAGCGGCGGCGGCGGCCTCAAGCTCCGGCCAGACTCGTCAGAAAAATTCAGACTTTGGCAACACAACAGAGAAGAAAAGAGGGGATCCGAGGGAGGAGAAGGATGGTGGCGCGAGGATGGAGGGGAGAGCTAGGGTTAGGGCGCGGCTCGGCCTCGGGTAGAAATAGGAGGAGGGGGGAGCAGGTGAGAAAGGCTGCAGGTGGGGGAGGAGCTCCCCTCCTCTGTCTCCGTACAGAGGAGGAAGACGACAGCGAAGGGGGAGGCGCTTGGGCCTGGGGTAGTAGGTGGGCTCAGCCCACTTGGGCTGGCCTGCCTCCCCCTCTTCTTTTCCCTTTTCTTTTTTATTCCTTTCTTCTTTTTTTGTAGAGAATAGAAAGAGAGGAATAGATAGAAAGGAGAGGTGAGATTTGGAATTTTTTTTGTGCAAATATTTTTAATGGGTTAAGTAACTCAAAAGCCCAGTTGCATGATGTTTTGTTTTCAAAAAATTTAAATATTTGTTGATGTTTGAATTTTAATTGAATTTGCTTGAATTTTGCAATATTTGAATTATTTGAGAAATTAACCAAGTCACTCATTTGGAAAATCAAGTTTATGGGAAGCAATAAAACTATTTGATTTGTTTCTGTTAGTGATTTATTTTGAAATCATTGGAACATACCAAGTATGAACCAATTGGTTTGAATTTGAATTGAATTTCAAAATGAAACACATGCCACATGCAATGCTTATGATGACATGATGCACTAACATAAATTAACAAGAAGCAAAACATTCTAAGGGTGTTTTCATACTTGGGATGTTACAAAACGCCCCCCCCCCCCTTGAAGGAATCGCGCCCCGAGATTCCTACTGAGAAGAGAAAAGGTCCGGATACTTCTTGCGAAGATCCTCTTCGGTCTCCCACGTTGCCTCTTTATCGGAATGATGAGACCACTGCACTTTTAAGAACTTGGCTCTTGTTGCGAGTTTTACGCTCGGTCTCATCGAGAATGCGAATAGGGTGCTCTTCATAAGAGAGGTCTTCTTGCAGTTCAATGGAATCATGATCAACTGCACGACCTGGATCTTTGAAGCACTTCTTGAGCTGTGACACGTGAAAGACATCGTGCATAGCTTTTCTGGAAGTTCAAGACGATAGGCATTTTCTGCACGCCTTGAGAGAATGTTGAAGGGACCAATATATCTTGGTGCAAGCTTTCCTTTAACACCAAAACAATGAGTGCCTCTGAGGGGAGTTACACGGAGATATGCTTTGTCTCCAGCTGCATAGACCAAGTCCCTGTGCTTGCTGTCATAGTAGCTTTTCTGACGAGACTGAGCAATCTTCAGATTGTCACGAATGATGCGAACTTTCTCTTCGGCCTCCTTAACAATGTCGGGGCCTAAGAGTGAACGTTCACCAGCTCCAGACCAATTGATTGGACTCCTGCATCTGCGGCCATATAGAGCCTCGAATGGTGCCATGCCTAGACTTGCCTGGAAGCTGTTGTTGTAGGAGAATTCGGCATATGGAAGACATTCCTCCCATTTCATGCCAAAAGAGAGACCACATGCTCTGAGCATATCCTCGAGAATCTGATTGACTCTTTCGACTTGCCCTTGAGACTGAGAGAGATAGGCTATGCTGAACAGAAGCTTGGTGCCCAAGGCTTCTTGAAAGCTTTTCCAGAGATGAGAAGTGAAGATGCTTCCACGGTCTGAGCTTATTTCTAGCGGAACACCATGAAGAGTAACAATCTTTGTTGTATAGAGCTTGCTAACTGACTAGCTGAGATTGTCTCTTTGACAGGAAAGAAGTGAGCGACTTTAGTGAGTCGATCAATGACAACGAAGATTGCATCGTTGCCCTCTTGGACTTTGGGAAACCAGTGACGAAGTCCATTTCAATCATGTCCCACTTCCATTCAGGGATTTTCAGAGGTTGGAGAAGACCGGCTGTTTTCTGATGAACTGCCTTGACACGTTGACAGACGTCGCATTCAGAAACGTATTGAGCAATTTCACGTTTCATGCTAGGACACCAGTACAGTGTCTTGAGATCCTGGTACATCTTTGTACTTCCAGGGTGTATGGAGAGAGGAGTTTCATGAGCCTCCTTGAGAATGACATCTTTGAGACTTTGAATTTGAGGAACTGCAATGCGTCCTTCGAAGAACACGGTTCCCTTGTCATCAATTGAGAAGGCCTCAAATTTCTCATTGCCTGCTTTGATGTGCTCTACAATCTTCTTGATTTCAGCATCACGAAGTTGTTCAGAACGAATCTTGTCCTCGAGATTTGGACTGGCTATCAAGTTTGCAAGATAGACTTGAGGAACAAGACCAAGATTCAGTTTTTGGAATTCTTCATGAAGAGGAGGTTGGCTTTCCATGATCATGAGATTATTGCAATACGACTTGCGGCTGAGAGCATCGGCCATAACATTAGCCTTGCCTGGAGTGTAAGAAATGGTAAGATCAAAGTCTTTGATCTTTTCAATCCATCTCCTTTGTCTGAGGTTTAGATCTTGTTGAGTGAAGATGTACTTCAGACTCTTATGATCGGAAAAGATTTCAGTGCGATTACCCAACAAGTATTGTCTCCATTTCTTGAGGGCAAACACAACTGCTGCAAGTTCAAGGCCATGAGTGGGATAATTGAGCTCATGTGTGTTCAACTGACGTGAAGCATAAGCCACAAGTTGGCGTTCTTGCATGAGAACTGCACCTAGACCTTGGAGAGAAGCATCACAGAATATTTGGAAAGGTTTGGAAGGATCTGGGCCAACCAGAACTGGTGTAGAAGTGAGTTTAGTCTTCAGGAGATTGAAGCTTTCATCACATTGTGGAGACCAGACGAACTTCTTGTCCTTCTTTGTGAGGTCGGTGAGAGGTTTGGCAATCTTGGAGAAGTTTGGGACGAAGCGACGGCAATAGCTAGCCAAGCCAAGAAAACTTCTTACTTGCTTCACCGTCTTTGGAGGTTTCCAATCAACAATTGCTTTAAACTTTTCTGGATCAATGGCTATGCCCTTGGCAGAGATGACATGACCAAGATAAACGACTTCGAAAATCCAAAACTCACATTTGGAGAACTTGGCATAGAGACGATGCTCGCGAAGCTTCATGAGAGTGAGACGAAGATGTTCTTCATGCTCTTCCTCGGATTTTGAGTAGACAAGAATGTCATCAAGATATACCACAACGAACTTGTCGAGGTATTCATGGAAGACAGAATTCATGAGTCGAGAGAAGGTCGCCGGTGCATTGGTGAGACCAAAGGACATTACGGTGAATTCATATAGACCGTAGCGAGTGGTGAAGGCTGTCTTTGGAATATCCTCTTTTCTGATCTTTATTTGATGGTAACCCATTCTCAAGTCCAACTTGGAGAATATAGAGGCTCCAGCAAGTTGATCGAAAAGATCATCGATGCGAGGAATTGGATACTTATTTTTGATGGTCTTCTCGTTAAGAGGACGATAGTCAACAACGAGTCTCTTTATTTGATCCTTCTTTGCAACGAACAGAGTTGGGCATCCCCAAGCCGAGGAACTAGGTTGAATGTAACCTTTTTCCATGTACATATCAATTTGTTCCTTCAACAACTTCAGCTCGGGAGTTCCTATCTTGTAGGGATGCTTAGAGATTGGAGCAGTACCTGGTTCAAGTTCGATCACGAACTCAACAGCTCTGTCCGGAGGCATTCCTGGCAACTCTTCTGGAAAGACGTCAGGGAAGTCGCAAACCACCGGAACATTTTCAAGTGAAGGTAGAGGTTTTGCATTGAGGGTGCATAGCTGAATGGATCTTGATTCATGTGGAGAATAGATTATCTGGCCAGAAGGGTGGGACAGAGTTATTGACTTTTGAGCACAGTCAATTCTTGCTTTATTGGCCTTCAGCCAATCCATACCAAGAATGACATCAATGTCAGAATTGCCAAGCAGTATGAGAGAAGCAAGGAATATGTGGCCTCCAATTAGAATTTGATTTTTGTGACTGATCTTGGAAGTTTGCATAGTTGCTCCAGGGGAGCTGACCACTAGCGGGGAACCCAAACCAACAAAAGGGAGTTTAATTGATGTCGCAAAGATCTTTGACACGAAAGAATGTGATGCTCTGGTATCAAACAACACTTTAGCTGGAAAAGAGTTTACGGGAAATGTACCGAGAACGACGTCAGGAGCTTCCTCAGCTTTGTCGATCTTGACATGATTCACCCTTGCGGTCCTCCCGATAGGCCTGTTGTTGGAGTTGAAGGCCTTAGGCGGGGGAGCGCGCACCATTGCCTGGTTTTTGTTAGGACGAGGTGGTGGTGGTGGTAGCTGCCTCTGCGTGCACTTGTCGGCATAGTGTCCCGTCTGCTTGCACTTGTAGCATGTGACGACACGAGGAGGCCCTGGCCTTGGCTGCCCCATCGAAGCCCTTGGATCATGCAGCTGAGCAGGGTTGGGTGGGCGGGGAGTGAAGCCTGGAGAAGTTTGGGCATATGGAGCCCGAGTGACAGCACCATTTGGTACCCAGATGCGGCGCTTCTGCGGAGGGGTGGTCATGTTGGAGGAGGAACCAACCTCACGCGAGTGCTTGCGAGACTCCTCGAACGCCTTGCGCCCATTTTCTTCATTGAGCGCGGTGTTAACGAGATCCTCGAAGCTGTCGGCCTTGACATTGGTGAGGGCATACTTGAGTTCCGGGTTAAAGCCTCTACGGAACCTTGCCATCTTTTTAGCTTCAGTGGACACCTCATCCCCAGCGTATCGAGCGAGGCGATTGAACTCACTCTGATACCCGATGACGTCCAACTTGACCTGCTTGAGAGAGCAAAACTCTTCACGCATTCTTTCCATGAGACCATCTGGAATGTGGTGTTTCAGGAAGGCTTCCTTGAAACGGTCCCACGTGACTGGCATGCCAGTTCTCATGGCCTGGAAGTTTTCCCACCAAGAAGCTGCCTGACCCTTCAGCAGATAGGAGGCATACTTGACCTTGTCTTCTTCAGCTACGTGTGCAATATCCAGAGCCTTGGCTATCTCACGGATCCAGTCATCGGTGTCTAGGGGCTCGCGTGTGGCCACAAAAGCTCTCGGACCCAGACTGAGAAACTCCTTGATGCTCACTCGTGGAGCTGTCTGGTTGATGTGCTGATTAGCCTGAAACTGAGCCATCTGGGTCATGACTTGGGTCATCTGAGTCAACATCTCCGTGATTGGCGGTGGTTCAGGCGTGGTGTTCCATGTTGGCGGCATCCTGAATGGAAATGCATTTTAGCACAACAATAGAAAAGGATAGACTTGGCAACCGAAAGAGAGATTACTCTGACGCATGAATAGATAACCAAAAGGTACACCATCACATGTTCAATTACATCAGAATATCCAACACACCATAAATGGTTCGAATACCAAAGGATAACTAAACATAGCTAAGAATGGATACATCGGTACTCCCATCCTCATCACGCAGGACGGCGGCGAGGAGTACGGCGAGAGGTACGGTGAGGAGCACGCCCGCGAAAGTAGGTGGAACGACGATCCACGTAGATCTGACGTGGTCTGAGACCGACTCTAGGCGTGGTGAAGTACATAGCGTCGACTCCCTGTGCTCCAAAGCGGGGAATCCCAGTGTAACCAGCACCAAGGTTAAGGAGTGGACCTCTGATCGGCTCGTAACCTCCAGCATCTGGCAGACGACGCCCAACTGGCTGATCGAAACGTGCAAAGCGCTCGTCTCCAACAAAGTATGTGGTGTAAGTCGCCAGACGAGTCAAAGCAAGGTAAAGCTGCTCTCTGACTGAAGCCAACTCCTGAGATAGTGTGCGGGCAACTGCGTCACTGTGTCTCACAAACTGAGCGGTGGTGTGCAGCCTGGAGTTATCATGCTCGTAAACATCCAAGTTGTCGTAGAGAGTGAAGTGAGCTCCCTCCGAAGTGATGTAACCACGGGGGATGTGGCGATAGATAGAATCGTCAAATCCCCAGTAGTCAGCACGAAGGACGGTGAGGCTCACATAAGCTGCCTGCTGCACAGCCATATCCACTGTGGAACCCACTGCCTCGTAGCGGTGGACTACGCTCATGCCATCATCTGACAGAATGTAGACGATAGCCTGGTAGTAGGTCTGCTCAAACTCTCGCTGCTGCTCGTAGACCTGGTACTCTGGTGCCCAACGGAACCCCAGAAAAGTGACCATGTCTCTCAGCATCTCCGGATAACCGGTAGTGCTCTCACAACAAGTCATACGAACCACCTGTGGGTAGAACCCGAGATCCATCTGCAGATGATCGGGGAAGCTTTGATTAGACGCCGGTAGAAAAACTGAAGTGGCAAGCAACAACAAGGTTCCAACGGACGAAAAGAATCTTGGGAAGAACAGGATATCGAAGCAACATTTGGGAAACACGAGACCAAACACTCCTGAGGTACTACGGAAAACCCATCCGGGCTTCTACAGGATCAATATCTACTGCTTAAGGAATAGAGGATCTGCTTCCGGGGCTTATGTGCCTCCGTTCTCAATCGTGAGTAGGCAACATGAAAATCATGTCACAACCACCTCCATTCCTATGGTCTAGTAGATATAACCATCCTAGAGAAACCAGGATACGTGAAATCCTAAGTTGAAAGTTTAGATGAGAAGAGAAAAACAACGTTGCACTTCCTTACCAGAAAAAGGGAGGGTGGGTGGGGAAAGAAATAAAAGAACAGAATTGCTACTCTCACGTTTCATTTTTCCTATATAGCTACAAAATAGTTTCTAGACTCAACTGCGACCAGTAAAAGGGATCCTACAGGCAGACAGGCTCTGATACCATTTGTCGCACCCGGACTTCTAGAGGATACTGTAACATCCAAGTATGAAAACCCCTAGTTGTTTACTTCTTGTTTTATTTAAAGCAATGCATCATGTCATCATCCCCATATTTATTTCTGTTTGCATTGTTTTCTTAATAAAAGGCCAACTCAATCAACTTCTGTTTTCACACTTGTCTGTTACTTTCTTTCAAATAAAGATTTGCAAACCCAAAAACATAACCATTTTTGAATTCATGTTGTTACCAAATCAAACTATTTCAACATTGCCTAATTACCTTAGGGGTACCCTATTTAAAATTTTGGGTTTTGTTAATGATCTTTAATATTAAAAATATCACCTAAATTTGGTTCAAATTTCAAAAGCCATCAAACATTTAAATTTTTGAAAATAAAAGTTGCCACATGTTAGTTTTTGACCTAAGGAGCTTCTCCAATTTGTTTCCAAATTTTTTCCATCAACCAAACCTATTCTTTTCTTACCAATTCAATTTCAGCAGGAAAAAAAAACACAAACCGAAATAATAAAAAAAAAAGGAAAAAAAAACGTTCAGGAGGGGGAGAAGGCCCAGCCCACAAGGGGCAGCCCGCTCGGTCTCCTCCTACCTCCGTACGGAGGATGACGTCCCATGGAGGACAGCGACCTGCCCCTCCTCCTCAACCACCCGATGGAAACCCCACCTCCTTTATATCCTCCTCTCCCTCCCGCATCTAAACCCTAACCCTAGACGCTCCTCTTCCCTCCTATCTCCCCCAGCCGCCGCCACCTCGAGGAGATCCTCCTCTGTACTGGTGCCACGGCCACCGCTCGCCGGCGCTCGGCGCCGCCGCCTCCGCCACCCTCCGGCCGCGCCGAGGACGTCCCTGCGAGGAGGGTGAGCCCACCTCTCCATTCCCACTCCTACTTCCTCGTTTCCCTGATGTTTGGGTCACCAATTTCTTGCTGGAAGTTCGCCATATTGCTCTGTTCATGAACGTAACCAGCGCGCTCCTGTTCGTGGCCTGCAGGTTCAGATACCAGTCGTTTGCCAGGCTCAAAACCAACCCGCACCCTCATCCAATCAAACCAGCGCAGCCGTCCCACTGGTTTGCAGCCGCGCGCAGCGAACCCTCACATCCCAGGTTCGATTCCCATCCCCACCCCTTTTCCTGCACCTTTTCTTGTTTTATTTCGGTACAGCCAGTACCAACAGCTTATCCCCATCCGAGATGCAATCCCACCAACACAGCACATCTAGCCGAATGGTTCTGTTCCTTGCTTGCAACCAGGAGGTGAGGGGATCGAGTCCCCTCTCTCCCAAATAAAACAAAGTTTTATTTTTACAATGGTTTGGTACTGGAACGTTTAGCAAATCACACATAGGCCCCTGGCCCTTATTTCTAGCCCCTGGAAATTTTTTTCCTAAGTCCCTAGATGCATTAAAATGGCAGATTGCACCCTATAATTCTAAAATGCATAACAAATTCATTTTAACTCCAATTTTCACTTTTTAAATATGTTTTCTGTTCAAAATTAAATGCTCTATCCAAATATAAAATTTGTTTACTGTTTTGAATATTTTAAATTGGTGCAAAATTTGAAAACTTGTCAAATTCACTTAAACTTGCAAAATTCATAACTTGTTCATAAAAATTCCAAATTCCACAAACTAAATATGTTTTCCAATCAACTTTTCATGTACTTTCCAAATATAAATTTTGTTTTCTGGTTTGAATAATTTAAATTGCCTAAACAATTTAAATCTTGATTAATGCAATTAAAAATTGTTTAATATTGTTTAATTCATTTAAATAATCCAAAGTCCAATTTCAAAATGTGAAACATGTAATCCAACTAAAAATTTGATAACCTTTTCAAATATCAACTTTGTTATTTGTTTTGCACCTTTTAACTTGATGAAAACAATCACTACTTGTTTAACACCATTAAGTAACAAAATTTCCAAACTTGGTAAATGTTTTCTAAAAATGGTTAACTATCATTCCAATTGCATTTAAATTGTTATCTTCTTGTTATTCATCATGCATGCATCATGCTAACTCACCAACACCTGATGCTTAGTGTTAGAACAATTAATTCAACTCTAAGGCATGGGTTTGCCATATGCAATCTTTGCATATGGAATCCATTTAAACTTGGGTATCATATCCACTAGTTTATTTTGGTGCATCTATTAAACATGACATGCATCATCCCAATGTTTGTGCACATATGCCATGTATTGATTGTCGTCTTCGTTGTTGTTTTTGCTTCTTCTCGCTTAGACGACGACGTTGGTACCGACGAGCCTTACGACACCACTACCCAGGACCTAGCCCAGTACCCGGCTGCTGAGCTTCCAGGCAAGTTATCACTCACATGAATCATCGAGTTTCTCTTCCACACTTGTTGTCGATAATATCCTTTTGTCTACTATTGCTAGTCCTATGTATCGTTGCTATTCTCCGAACCCATCACATGATTCCCTGAACCAATGATATTGCCTCACCTCCATACCTACAGCCTTTGCTTGTGCCTGTTCTTATCTAGCATGCTTAGGGTTGCTTTTGCTTTTTTGTCGGTTACTTCTTTTATTATCGTGCTATTATTATCTGTTACCGTTCCGGGGGCTCGAATGTTAATCAATCAATCCTGTCAATGCTGCTATTAATAATAACTTGATGATAAGGCACCGGCAGGAGGCCCTTTGTGGTTTTGAGGCCTGCTAGTGTCGACCCTAATAGGAAAAGGGTCTTGTCTACTGATCCATGATGAGCGCACTACCCGCATGTGGGAAGCGAGTATGGGCGCCCCCCTCAACTTGACTCGATTCGCATCTCGTCCAAATCGCCGTACTAGTTCGGGCTTTCCATTTGCTGCATCATATGCAGGTACGAACCCGAGGCCAGGGTGGAACTTTTGTAGTCGGCATTTAGGGCGGCGTGGTCTTCCAGTGCTATGAGGGTCCTCCTTTTCTTCGGGGGCTCGATTAGCCGCGCACGCACAACACGCGGTGCTTTGGGCTTGATGCGAAGAACAGTTTGGTTGTGTTGAGTGTCTCGCTTGGTGGGTTTGATTCCCATCTGGCGGGATATTCTTACGTGTACGGTTACTATGGTGCACCCCTGTAGGGATAAATCTTCTCGAGAAGCCGTGTTTTCCGCGGTTATGGATTACTTGGTGAAAGTACTGGCTAACAAGTACTCAGGACAACTTCAATATAATGATCAATCATGTTTCACCCAATGATTAGTAACTTGACTAGTAATAGGTTATTCACACAATAACTTGATTCACCTTAATACAACCGCGTGAGTTATCCTCGGATTGCTTCTTCGGATAAGGGGCGAGATCCAGGATGGGTTTGTTTGAAGTTATCTTTCAGTTGGTTACAATTCCTCGATCTTATCTTTTCTATTAGCCGGACACAAGTAGTTATCTCTGTAGTTGGTTAGAGCAGCCCGCTGCAGCTTTTATAATACCTATCTTCTTCCGTTGATCCCAAGCATCCCTGCTTGTGTTGACGAGTAACTCCTTGATGAAGTGTGAGTCTTGCTTGCCAGTACTTGGATGTACTGACCCCGTTGGGGCTGTGGTTTACGCAGAGTACGACCACGGCTACGATGATCACCAGGATGGCTACTTTGTGGAGTTTGACGACACTGCAGACGAGTAGTTGGCTGGACCCCGGGCAGGATCCAGGACCTACGTGGATGGGCTTCGTTTTTTCGTTATTTCCTCCGGCTTCTTAAGCCTTGGATTTGTCTGTACTCAGACCCATTTGATTGCTTCCGCTGATGTAATGGATGATATGTTGGGACATGTGTCCTCTGGATGAGTGTTTTGCTATCTCTGCCTTAGTGAAGGCTATTCGCAAACTTATTTCCATCTTTTGTGTCTTAGAGGCATGTTGTGTTATCCTTTGTTCAAAGCTGTTGACGTACCGTGCGTGCTTGATATGAAGTACGTCGACAGTAGTGCCTATGACTCCTAATGGACAGTTTACGTCGACGGTGGAATAGCAGGGCTTGTGTTGTCGCGCATAAGCGCAGGCCTACCAGGAAGCTGGGACGTGGGAGCAGTTATGCCCCATAATCCAAGCACCTGCTATCCAGTTCGTACGATGAGTATCCCTTAGAAGCCAGGGTGCGACAAATGGTATCAGAGCCTGTCTGCCTGTAGGATCCCTTTTTACTGGTCGCAGTTGAGTCTAGAAACTATTTTGTAGCTATACAGGAAAAATGAAGCGTGAGAGTAGGAATTCTGCCATTTTTCTTCTTTCCCCACCCACCCACCCTTTTCCGGTAAGGAAGTGCAACGTTGTTTTTCTGTTCTCACCTAAACTTTCAAGTTAGGATTTCACGAGTTTTGGGTTCTCCTTAGTACCTCAGGGTTTTGGTCTCGTTTTCCCGATGTTGCTTCAATATCATGATTTCTCTCAAGAACCTATCGTCCATTAAACCTTGTTGTTGTTTCCACTTCCTTCGTTTTACCGGCGTCTAATCAAACCCTTCCAAATCATTCTGCAGATGGGTCTCAGCTACTACCCGCAGGTGGTTCGCATGACCCGTTGTGAGGACACTGCCGGTTTCCCGGAGATGCTGAGGGACATGGTTACCTATCTGGGGTTCCGTTGGGCACCAGAGTACCAGGTCTACGAGCACCAGCGCGAGTTCGAGCAGACTTTCTACCGAGCCATCGTCTACATTCTGTCGGATGATGGCAGGAGCGTTGTCCACCGCTACGAGGCAGTAGGTTCCACAGTGGATATGGCTGTGCAGCAGGCAGCGTACGTGAGTCTCACCGTTCTCCGTGCTGACTACTGGGGGTTTGATGATTCCATCTATCGTCACATCCCCCGTGGTTACATCACGGCAGCGGGAGTTCACTTCACTCTCCACCGCAACCTGGATACCTACGAGGATGATAGCTCCAGGCTGCACACCACTGCCCAGTTCGTGAGGCACAGTGACGCCGTTGCTTCCACACTTGCTCAGGAGTTGGCCTCAGTCAGGGAGCAGCTCTACCTCGCGTTGACGCGTCTGGCGACGTACACCACAGACTTCGTTGGAGACGAGCGCTTTGCGCGTTTCCAGCAGACACTGGGTTTTCCTCTGCCAGATGCTGGAGGTTACGAGCCGATCAGAGGCCCACTTCTCGACCTCGGAGCTGGTTACACAGGGATTCCCCGCTATGGAGCACAGGGAGAGGACGCTTTCTACTTCACCACACCGAGAGTTGCTCTCAGAGCAGTTCCTATCTACAGGGATCGTCGTGATACCTACTTCCGTGTGCACACTCCTCCTCGCCGTCCTCTTCGTCGTACCACTCGCCGTACTCGCCGCCGTCCTGCGTGATGAGCATGGGAGTACCGATGTATCCGTTACTAGCTGTGTCTAGTTTTATCCTTTCGTTTTCGAACCATGTATTGGTCTGTTGGATATTCTGATGTATTTGAACTCATGATGTACCTGTTGGTTATCTATTCATGCGTCGGAATAATCTCTCTTTCGGTTGCTAAGTTTATTTCCCTTCCTATTGTTGTGCTAAAATGCATTTCTCTTCAGGATGCCTTCAACAAGGAACACGCCTGAGCCACCGCCGATCGCTGAGCTCTTGACTCAGATGACTCAGGTCATGGCTCAGATGGTCCAGGTTCAGAACCACCAGAACCACCACCACCAGACTGCTCCAAGGGTCACCATCAAGGACTTCCTCAGTGTGGGCCCTAAGGCTTTCGTGGCAACACGCGAGCCTCTGGATGCTGATGACTGGATCCGTGACGTAGCAAGAGCCCTGGAGATTGCTCATGTTGCGGAAGAGGACAAGGTCAACTATGCTGCTTACCTACTGAAGGGTCAGGCAGCCTCGTGGTGGGAGAACTACCAGGCCATGAGAGCTGGCTATCCTATCACTTGGGGTTGCTTCAAGGATGCCTTCCTGAAGTACCACATCCCCGATGGTCTCATGGAGAGGATGCGTGAAGAGTTTTGCTCGCTGAAGCAGGGCAAGCTCGACGTCATCGGCTACCAGAACGAGTTCAATCGCCTCGCTCGGTATGCTGGAGACGAGGTGTCTACTGAGACCAAGAAGATGGCAAGGTTCCGCCGAGGTTTTAACCCGGAACTGAAGTACGCTCTCACAAACATCAAGTGCAAGGACTTCGTCGAGCTCGTGAACACCGCGTTCAATGAGGAGAATGGGCGCAAGGCGTTCGAAGAGTCGCGCAAGCACTCGCGTGAGGGTGGTTCCTCCTCCAACATGACCACCCCTCCGCAGAAGCGCCGCATCTGGGTGCCAAACAGTGCTGTCACTAGGGCTCCAAATGCCCAAGCTTCTCCAGGCTTTGGTCCCCGCCCACCCAACCCAGCTCAGATGCATGGCAGAGGTTTGCAATGGCGCAGCCAAGGCCAGATCCTCCGCGTGTCGTCACTTGCTTCAAGTGCAAGGAGACTGGGCACTACGCAGATAAGTGCACTCAGAGGATGCTGCCTTCTCCACCACCTCGCCCCAACACCAACCAGGCGATGGTCCGCGCTCCTCCGCATAAGGCCTTCAACACCAACAACAGGCCTGTTGGGAGGACCGCAAGGGTGAACCACGTCAAGGTTGACACAACTGTGGAATCTGCCGACGTTGTTCTCGGTACATTACCCGTAAACTCTAACCCAGCTAAAGTGTTGTTTGATACCGGAGCATCGCATTCGTTCGTGTCAAAGATCTTTGCTACACCAGTTAAACTACCTTTTGTTGGTTTGGGTTCCCCGCTAGTAGTAAACTCCCCTGGAGCAACTATGCAAACTTCCAAGATCAGTCATGAGAATCAGATCTTAATTGGAGGTCACATATTCCTTGCTTCCCTCATCCTGCTTGGAAATTCTGACATTGATGTCATCCTTGGCATGGATTGGTTGAAGGCCAATAAAGCTACGATTGACTGTGCTAAGAAGTCAATAACTCTGTTCCACCCTTCCGGCCAGATAGTCTATTCCCCAAGTGAATCAAGTTCTGTTCAGCTGTTCAACCTAGATGCAAAACCTCTTCCTGCAATTGAGAATGTTCCGGTGGTTTGTGAATTCCCTGACGTCTTTCCAGAAGAGTTGCCAGGGATGCCTCCGGACAGAGCAGTTGAGTTCGTGATCGAGCTTGAACCAGGTACTGCTCCAATCTCTAAGCATCCATACAAGATAGCTCCTCCTGAACTGAAGTTGTTGAAGGAGAAAATCGATATGTATATGGAGAAAGGTTACATTCAGCCTAGTTCCTCCGCTTGGGGTTGCCCAACTCTGTTCGTAGCCAAGAAGGACCAAACTAAGAGACTCGTGGTTGACTATCGTCCTCTCAACGAGAAAACTATCAAGAACAAATATCCAATTCCTCGTATCGATGATCTTTTTGATCAACTTGCTGGAGCCTCAATATTCTCAAAGTTGGACTTGAGGATGGGTTACCATCAAATAAAGATCAGAAAGGAAGATATTCCTAAGACAGCTTTCACCACTCGTTACGGTCTATATGAATACACCGTAATGTCCTTTGGTCTCACCAATGCACCGGCGACCTTCTCTCGACTGATGAATTCGTCTTCCATGAATACCTCGACAAGTTCGTTGTGGTATATCTTGATGATATCCTAGTCTACTCAAAATCCGAGAAAGAGCATGAAGAACATCTTCGCCTCACTCTCCTGAAACTCCGCGAGCATCGTCTATATGCCAAATACTCCAAATGTGAGTTCTGGATTCCAGAAGTGGCCTATCTTGGTCATATCATCTCTGCCAAGGGCATAGCCATTGATCCTGAAAAGGTTAAGGCAATTGTTGATTGGAAACCTCCTAGGACGGTGAGGCAAGTCAGAAGTTTTCTTGGCTTGGCTAGCTATTGCCGTCGTTTCGTCGAAAACTTCTCCAAGATTGCAAAACCTCTCACTGATCTCACCAAGAAGGACAAAAGTTCGTTTGGTCTCCACAGTGTGAGGAAAGTTTCAATCTCCTCAAAACTAAACTCACTTCTACTCCAGTTCTAGTTGGTCCAGATACCACCAAGCCTTTCCAGATATTCTGTGATGCTTCTCTCCAAGGCCTAGGTGCAGTTCTTATGCAAGAACGTCAAGTTGTGGCCTATGCTTCACGTCAGTTGAACCCACATGAGCAAAACTATCCCACTCATGATCTTGAACTTGCAGCAGTTGTGTTTGCCC
Organism: Alopecurus myosuroides; assembly: GCA_028641055.1. Lineage (NCBI taxonomy): Eukaryota > Viridiplantae > Streptophyta > Magnoliopsida > Poales > Poaceae > Alopecurus > Alopecurus myosuroides. The sequence continues at coordinate 13,095 of JAPCYS010002892.1, read as the reverse complement.
TCAAGAAATGGAGACAATACTTGTTGGGTAACAAAACTGAAATCTTTTCCGATCACAAGAGTCTGAAATACATCTTCACTCAACCAGATCTAAACCTCAGGCAAAGGAGATGGATTGAAAAGATCAAAGACTTCGATCTCACCATTTCTTACACTCCAGGCAAGGCTAATGTTATGGCCGATGCTCTCAGTCGCAAATCCTATTGCAATAATCTCATGATCATGGAAAGCCAACCTCCACTTCATGAAGAATTCCAGAAGCTGAACCTTGGTCTTGTTCCTCAAGGCTACCTTGCTAGCTTGACAGCCAGTCCAACTCTCGAGGACAAGATTCGTTCTGAACAGTTTCGTGATGCTGAAATAAAGAGGATGGTAGAGCAAATCAAAGAGGGCAGTGATAAGTTCAAGTCCTTCTCTATTGATGACAAAGGAGCTGTGTTCTTCGAAGGACGCATTGCAGTTCCTCAGATTCAAGGTCTCAAAGATATCATTCTCAAGGAGGCTCATGAAACTCCCCTATCCATTCACCCTGGAAGTACAAAGATGTACCAGGATCTCAAGACTCTGTATTGGTGGCCTGGCATGAAACGTGAAATTGCTCAATACGTTTCTGAATGCGACGTTTGTCAACGTGTTAAGGCAGTCCATCAGAAAACAGCAGGTCTACTCCAACCTCTGAAAATTCCTGAGTGGAAGTGGGACATGATTGAAATGGACTTCGTTACTGGGTTTCCAAAGTCCAAAAAGGGCAACGATGCAATCTTCGTTGTTATTGATCGTCTCACTAAAGTAGCTCATTTCTTCGCTGTCAAGGAGACTATCTCAGCTAGCCAGTTAGCAGAGCTCTATACAGCAAAGATTGTTCCCCTTCATGGTGTTCCATTGGAAATTAGCTCAGACCGTGGAAGCATTTTCACTTCTCATTTCTGGAAGAGCTTTCAAGAAGCATTGGGCACCAAACTTCTGTTCAGCACAGCTTATCACCCTCAGTCTCAAGGGCAAGTCGAAAGAGTCAATCAGATTCTCGAGGATATGCTTAGAGCATGTGGTCTCTCCTTTGGCATGAAATGGGAGGATTGCCTTCCATATGCTGAATTCTCCTACAACAACAGCTACCAGGCAAGCCTAGGCATGGCACCATTTGAGGCACTGTATGGCCGCAGATGCAGGAGTCCAATCAATTGGTCTGGAGTTGGTGAACGTTCACTCTTGGGTCCTGACATTGTTAAAGAGGCCGAAGAGAAAGTTCGCATCATTCGTGACAATCTCAGAATTGCTCAGTCTCGTCAGAAGAGTTACTATGACAGCAAGCACCGGGACATGGTCTATGCACCTGGTGACAAAGCATATCTCCGTGTAACTCCCTTCAAAGGCACTCATCGTTTTGGTGTGAAAGGAAAATTGGCACCAAGATACATTGGTCCTTTCAACATCCTGTCAAGACGTGCAGAAAATGCCTATCGTCTCGAGCTTCCAGAAAAACTATCCAAAGTGCACGATGTGTTCCACGTGTCACAGCTCAAGAAGTGCTTCAAGGACCCTGATCGTGCAGTTGATCATGATGATATTGAACTGCAAGATGATCTCTCCTATGAGGAGCACCCTACTCGAATTCTCGATGAGACCGTTCGTAAGACTCGCAACAAGAGCACCAAGTTCTTGAAAGTGCAATGGTCGCATCATTCCGATAAAGAGGCAACGTGGGAGACCGAAGAGGATCTTCGCAAGAAGTATCCGGACCTTTTCATTTCTCAGTAAGGAATCTCGGGGCGCGATTCCTTCAAGGGGGGGCGTTTTGTAACATCCAAGTATGAAAACCCCTAGTTGTTTACTTCTTGTTTTATTTAAAGCAATGCATCATGTCATCATCCCCATATTTATTTCTGTTTGCATTGTTTTCTTAATAAAAGGCCAACTCAATCAACTTCTGTTTTCACACTTGTCTGTTACTTTCTTTCAAATAAAGATTTGCAAACCCAAAAACATAACCATTTTTGAATTCATGTTGTTACCAAATCAAACTATTTCAACATTGCCTAATTACCTTAGGGGTACCCTATTTAAAATTTTGGGTTTTGTTAATGATCTTTAATATTAAAAATATCACCTAAATTTGGTTCAAATTTCAAAAGCCATCAAACATTTAAATTTTTGAAAATAAAAGTTGCCACATGTTAGTTTTTGACCTAAGGAGCTTCTCCAATTTTTTTCCAAATTTTTTCCATCAACCAAACCTATTCTTTTCTTACCAATTCAATTTCAGCAGGAAAAAAAAAACACAAACCGAAATAATAAAAAAAAAGGAAAAAAAAACGTTCAGGAGGGGGAGAAGGCCCAGCCCACAAGGGGCAGCCCGCTCGGTCTCCTCCTACCTCCGTACGGAGGATGACGTCCCATGGAGGACAGCGACCTGCCCCTCCTCCTCAACCACCCGATGGAAACCCCACCTCCTTTATATCCTCCTCTCCCTCCCGCATCTAAACCCTAACCCTAGACGCTCCTCTTCCCTCCTATCTCCCCCAGCCGCCGCCACCTCGAGGAGATCCTCCTCTGTACTGGTGCCACGGCCACCGCTCGCCGGCGCTCGGCGCCGCCGCCTCCGCCACCCTCCGGCCGCGCCGAGGACGTCCCTGCGAGGAGGGTGAGCCCACCTCTCCCATTCCCACTCCTACTTCCTCGTTTCCCTGATGTTTGGGTCACCAATTTCTTGCTGGAAGTTCGCCATATTGCTCTGTTCATGAACGTAACCAGCGCTGCTCCTGTTCGTGGCCTGCAGGTTCAGATACCAGTCGTTTGCCAGGCTCAAAACCAACCGCACCCATCCAATCAAACCAGCGCAGCCGTCCCACTGGTTTGCAGCCGCGCGCAGCGAACCCTCACATCCCAGGTTCGATTCCCATCCCCACCCCTTTTCCTGCACCTTTTCTTGTTTTATTTCGGTACAGCCAGTACCAACAGCTTATCCCCATCCGAGATGCAATCCCACCAACACAGCACATCTAGCAGAATGGTTCTGTTCCTTGCTTGCAACCAGGAGGTGAGGGGATCGAGTCCCCTCTCTCCCAAATAAAACAAAGTTTTATTTTTACAATGGTTTGGTACTGGAACGTTTAGCAAATCACACATAGGCCCCTGGCCCTTATTTCTAGCCCCTGGAAATTTTTTTCCTAAGTCCCTAGATGCATTAAAATGGCAGATTGCACCCTATAATTCTAAAATGCATAACAAATTCATTTTAACTCCAATTTTCACTTTTTAAATATGTTTTCTGTCCAAAATTAAATGCTCTATCCAAATATAAAATTTGTTTACTGTTTTGAATATTTTAAATTGGTGCAAAATTTGAAAACTTGTCAAATTCACTTAAACTTGCAAAATTCATAACTTGTTCATAAAAATTCCAAATTCCACAAACTAAATATGTTTTCCAATCAACTTTTCATGTACTTTCCAAATATAAATTTTGTTTTCTGGTTTGAATAATTTAAATTGCCTAAACAATTTAAATCTTGATTAATGCAATTAAAAATTGTTTAATATTGTTTAATTCATAATTAAATAATCCAAAGTCCAATTTCAAAATGTGAAACATGTAATCCAACTAAAATTTGATAACCTTTTCAAATATCAACTTTGTTATTTGTTTTGCACCTTTTAACTTGATGAAAACAATCACTACTTGTTTAACACCATTAAGTAACATAATTTCCAAACTTGGTAAATGTTTTCTAAAAATGGTTAACTATCATTCCAATTGCATTTAAATTGTTATCTTCTTGTTATTCATCATGCATGCATCATGCTAACTCACCAACACCTGATGCTTAGTGTTAGAACAATTAATTCAACTCTAAGGCATGGGTTTGCCATATGCAATCTTTGCATATGGAATCCATTTAAACTTGGGTATCATATCCACTAGTTTATTTTGGTGCATCTATTAAACATGACATGCATCATCCCAATGTTTGTGCACATATGCCATGTATTGATTGCCGTCTTCCTTCGTTGTTGTTTTTGCTTCTTCTCGCTTAGACGACGACGTTGGTACCGACGAGCCTTACGACACCACTACCCAGGACCTAGCCCAGTACCCGGCTGCTGAGCTTCCAGGCAAGTTATCACTCACATGAATCATCGAGTTTCTCTTCCACACTTGTTGTCGATACTATCCTTTTGTCTACTATTGCTAGTCCTATGTATCGTTGCTATTCTCCGAACCCATCACATGATTCCCTGAACCAATGATATTGCCTCACCTCCATACCTACAGCCTTTGCTTGTGCCTGTTCTTATCTAGCATGCTTAGGGTTGCTTTTGCTCGAGCCTGTTGTCGGTTACTTCTTTTATTATCGTGCTATTATTATCTGTTACCGTTCCGGGGGCTCGAATGTTAATCAATCAATCCTGTCAATGCTGCTATTAATAATAACTTGATGATAAGGCACCGGCAGGAGGCCCTTTGTGGTTTTGAGGCCTGCTAGTGTCGACCCTAATAGGAAAAGGGTCTTGTCTACTGATCCATGATGAGCGCACTACCCGCATGTGGGAAGCGAGTATGGGCGCCCCCTCAACTTGACTCGATTCGCATCTCGTCCAAATCGCCGTACTAGTTCGGGCTTTCCATTTGCTGCATCATATGCAGGTACGAACCCGAGGCCAGGGTGGAACTTTTGTAGTCGGCATTTAGGGCGGCGTGGTCTTCCAGTGCTATGAGGGTCCTCCTTTTCTTCGGGGGGCTCGATTAGCCGCGCACGCACAGCACGCGGTGCTTTGGGCTTGATGCGAAGAACAGTTGGTTGTGTTGAGTGTCTCGCTTGGTGGGTTTGATTCCCATCTGGCGGGATATTCTTACGTGTACGGTTACTATGGTGCACCCCTGCAGGGATAAATCTTCTCGAGAAGCCGTGTTTTCCGCGGTTATGGATTACTTGGTGAAAGTACTGGCTAACAAGTACTCAGGACAACTTCAATATAATGATCAATCATGTTTCACCCAATGATTAGTAACTTGACTAGTAATAGGTTATTCACACAATAACTTGATTCACCTTAATACAACCGCGTGAGTTATCCTCGGATTGCTTCTTCGGATAAGGGGCGAGATCCAGGATGGGTTTGTTTGAAGTTATCTTTCAGTTGGTTACAATTCCTCGATCTTATCTTTTCTATTAGCCGGACACAAGTAGTTATCTCTGTAGTTGGTTAGAGCAGCCCGCTGCAGCTTTTATAATACCTATCTTCTTCCGTTGATCCCAAGCATCCCTGCTTGTGTTGACGAGTAACTCCTTGATGAAGTGTGAGTCTTGCTTGCCAGTACTTGGATGTACTGACCCCGTTGGGGCTGTGGTTTACGCAGAGTACGACCACGGCTACGATGATCACCAGGATGGCTACTTTGTGGAGTTTGACGACACTGCAGACGAGTAGTTGGCTGGACCCCGGGCAGGATCCAGGACCTACGTGGATGGGCTTCGTTTTTTCGTTATTTCCTCCGGCTTCTTAAGCCTTGGATTTGTCTGTACTCAGACCCATTTGATTGCTTCCGCTGATGTAATGGATGATATGTTGGGACATGTGTCCTCTGGATGAGTGTTTTGCTATCTCTGCCTTAGTGAAGGCTATTCGCAAACTTATTTCCATCTTTTGTGTCTTAGAGGCATGTTGTGTTATCCTTTGTTCAAAGCTGTTGACGTACCGTGCGTGCTTGATATGAAGTACGTCGACAGTAGTGCCTATGACTCCTAATGGACAGTTTACGTCGACGGTGGAATAGCAGGGCTTGTGTTGTCGCGCATAAGCGCAGGCCTACCAGGAAGCTGGGACGTGGGAGCAGTTATGCCCCATAATCCAAGCACCTACTATCCAGTTCGTACGATGAGTATCCCTTAGAAGCCAGGGTGCGACAGATACCCACAGCCCGCTAAATAGTAGATAATTGGCTTACGGGGCCTACCTGCACCCGCATCTCAATATGAGTAGGCCAACACGTAAACGTGTGACAACCATCCTCTACTATTCATCGTCTGTGAAACCATCCAATAGGAATCCGAATACTTCCATTGACGTACTTCATAACATACACACATGGTACGTCAACGACATTTGAACAAGTGATATCACAACAAATCTCTAAGACACAAAGAAATAGAAATAAGTGGCAAAAGCTCTCACTAGAGCAGAGATAGCAAATACAGTCATGCAGAGGACACATGTCCCAACAAGTCATCATTACATCACATCGGAAGCATCCAAAGTGTCTGAGTACAGACAAGATCCAAATAGGCCTAAGAGGACGGAAACGAAAATAACGGAGCCCATCCACGAAGTCTCGGATTCTGCCCGGGTCCGCTATCTACTCGTCAGCGGCCTCGTCATACTCCACATAGTAGCCACCATGGGGATCCTCGGAAACATAGTCTGCAGAACCAGCAGCCCCAAAGGGACCAGTACGGACGAGTACTGGCAAGCAAGACGCACAAGATACCAAAGTGTACCCGAAAACACCAAGTACATATGCTTTGGGTTCAACGGAAGATAGGTGATACAAACGTGCGGCAGCGGGCTGCACTAACCAACTACAGAGACACGCTACAACATCCGGCTAAAAGAAAGGGGTAAGATAGCGCATTGGAGCCAACTACCACTAACCTCAAACAAACCCATCCTGGATCTCGCCCCTTATCCAAAGAAGCAATCCGAGGATAACCCACACAGTTGGATTTAATGAAGGTTCAAGTTATTGTGTCAATAAGCCTATTACTAGTCAAATTATTATTACTTAGGTGTAAGTTGTCTAATCCTTGTTAGCCAGCCCTATAACCAAGTCATCCATAACCGCGGACAACACGGCTTCTCGAGAAGATTTAACCCTGCATGGATGCACCAATTTGGCCGTACACGTAAGAATAACCCGCCAGGCGAGGATCAAACCCACCAAGCAGGCCACTCAACACAACCCAACTCTTCTTTGCATCAAGCCCAAAGAACCACGTGCTATGCGTGCGCGGCTAATCGAGCCCCCACGAAGAAAAGGGGGACCCTCATAGCACTGGAAGACCACGCCGTCCTAAATGCCGACTACAAAAGTTCCACCCTGGCGCCAAGGGTTCGTACCTGCATATGCGTGCATCAAATGGAAAGCCCGGACTAAGTGTGGCGATTTGGACGAGATGCGAATCGAATCAGAGTTGCGGGGGACGCCCATACACGCTTCCCACATGCGGTTAGCGCGCTCATCATGGATCTAGAGGACAAGAACTTTTCCTGAGTTCGACACTAGCAGGCCTCAAAACCATACCCGGCCTCCTGCCGGTGCCTTATCATCAAATTATTATTACCTCAAACATTAACAGGTTGTTGTTTAAATATCGAGCCCCCAGAACATAATAAATATGGTAAAGAAATAACGGACGTCAGACTCGAGCACAAACAACCCTAAGCATGCTAGTAAGACACAGGCAACAGGCAACATGGTTATAGGTGTGGAGGTGAGGCTATATCAGGGCTACAGGATAACATGTGATAGGATCGGAACACAAGCAACGAATCATAAGGCTAGCAGTTAGACAACGGAAAGTATCGGTATCAAGTGTGGAAAAGGACACAATGGTTCAGGTGAGTGAATACTTGCCTGCAAACTCAGTAGCCTGGTACTGGGCTAACTCCTCTAAAGTGGTGTCGTAAACCTCGTCTGTCTCAACGTCGTCGTCTATTCGGGAAGAAGCAAACAAACAGCGAAGAGAGACGAACAATCAATAACATGGCATAATGCACAACCATGGGATGATGCATGACAATTTATTATATGCATCAATTTAATGATAAAGGACATAAGAGCAATTTTAAATGGGCCCAATAGCAATTTAAATTGCATTTGGGAATTACCCATATGTAATATTAATGAATTAAAAGAATTACAAGTAAACATTAAGTTGAAGTGATTACATGCATGATGAATGATGAAAACAGCAAGAAAACAACTTTAGCTTCCAATTGATACCTCATTTGCCAAATTTGGAACTTTAAATAATTAATTATGAATTTTGCAATTTAAAAGATGGAATTAAAGTATTGATTTAGTGCACCAACTTTATTTGCTCAAAAAAGGGAACAAATTGCATATTTGGAATCTACAGGAAGTTTTGAATGGAATACATATTTTGTTTGTTGAATTTGGAATTTTTATGCCCAAGTTATGAATTTTGCAATATTAAATGAATTAAACAAGGATTTAATTATTTAACCAAATTAAAATACTCAAAACAGGAAACAAAGTTTATATTTAGGTAGAGAATTTAATTTGGCATGGAAAACATATTTAAAATATTAAATTTGGGGTTATTATGAATTAATTATGCATTTTTCCATAAGCATTTTTATTCTGCCCCTTTTAGTAAATAGAAGGAAACATGTTCAAATTTAATTCAGTTGTGACTAAATAAAATACCACTGTGTAGAGTTTGTTAAGACAAAATTTTAGATCCCAAGTTTGCTCAATTTGGGTGAACAGAACTCAAGTTATGAATTTCCAAAGTTTCAAATTTTAATAGCCATTTCTGTATTTTATTATTTATTGCAACATTTATTACAGAAACATGTTGACATTTTTACATATTTCGAAAGTGCTCACAGTTATGAATCTACAGTAATTTGAATCACCAAAATTGGAGCATTTATGAATATTTGGTGGAATTTACAAATTAAGATCTGATCTGTTTTGGGGCTGAGCTGCAGGAAAAATAAAAACCAAAAAGAAAAAAGATGCGCGGGGGGGGGGGGGGACTCGATCCCGCGACTGCTGTGTGCGCGCGAGAGGGCTTGTGCCACTGGGCTGTTGCTCTGCTTTGTGTTAGACTAGGATGCGAATTCATTTTGAGGTGAACCTGATCGCGGATCTGAAACTGAAAAGGTTCAGTTACAGAAACTTTGCCCGATCGTGGACGGCCTGACGCCGGCGATCTGCTGCTGCTGCCGGCGACTGCAGCGAACTGCTGCTGCTCGTGCGTGTGCTCCGTGTGGTGGAAGAGGAGGACGGGAGGGGCCTCACCGTGGGCTCGGAGTCGTCGTTCGCTCGGGGAAGACAGAGGGAGCGACGGAGGCGGAGCTTGGAGACGAGCTGCGAGGCGCGGTGATGTCGAGCTCGGCGCCGGCGTGGTGGAACTCCTCGGCGTGGATCTTGGAGGGAAATCGGTAGAGGGAAGTGGGGGCTTTCCGTTCCCGGGCTCGGACGGGGACGGCGGGGACTGTAGCGGCGGCGGCGGAGTGAAGGGGAACGTAGCATAGAAAACAAAAATTTTCCTACGCGAGAGACACCCGAAAGGCCAAGATCTAATCTAGGAGACGAAGTGTAACGGGCAACAAGAGGGTTAAGGAGAACACATACCCTCGAAGACTCAAAGTGGTACGAGATCAAATCTCGTTGTTGGCGTAGTCGTACTCACACCGATCCCGATAGCGAGAAGATGGCACCGCAATCCGGCGGTGCATCCGTGATCGGTCACACGTACGGTTGATGACGACCTTCGTTCCCTCGTTCCAGCGGGGCGCGGAAGTAGAGGATCCCTCGGAACTCCAGCAGCACGACGGCGTGGTGTGGTGGAGAAAAACATTGCTCAGGGCTTCGCCAAGCGCACGAACAAGTGGTGGAGCAGCGGCAGGAGGGAGGAAGAGATGACACAAGTGTGTGTAGGAGGGAGAGCTCTCACCCTCCTTTTATAGGAGAGGGGGGAGGCAGCCCAAGGGGGGTGCGGCCAGCCCATGGGGTTGCCCCCACCTCTTCCCTCATCATGTGAGTGGAAGCTCCACTCACACCCACTCATGCTCCCATAATTTCCCACTTGGAAAATCCAAAGGTTTTCTTTTAATAAATAAATAAAACCTTTTTATTTCTTTATTTCAGCATTTGTTAATTCTATTAACAAACTTTTGCATATAGCACCTCGAATCATTTGTTAATTCTATTAACAACCATTCGACGAAAAACCCCTTGAACTATTTCAATTTTCCCGAAACAATTTCGGTGCTGTCCAAAATATTCTTCGATATTCCGTATCCTCTCAAATGCGTCATCGAACCTTAAGTGTGTCACCCTACGGTTCGCGAATAAGATAGACATGATCGAGACTCCTCTCCGATCAATAATCAACAGCGGGATCTGGAGATCCGTGATGACTCCTATATATTCAACGATGACTCTCGTGATCGTGTGAACCAACAACGCCGTGAACTATTCCCTTTGTCTCGCGATATTTTACTTGTCCGAGATTCGATCATTGGTATCAACCATACCTTGTTCAATCTCGTTACCGACAAGTACTCTTTTCTCGTTCCCGTGATATAACATCCTTGTGATCATATCACGTGCTTGCAAGCGGTTTCGATGTGATATCACCGAGAGGGCCCAGAGTATATCTCTCCGTCATTTGGATGGACAAATCCCACTCTTGATCCATGATCCTCAACTAATACTTTCCGAATACTCAATGACACCTTTATAGTCACCCTGTTACGGTGTGACGTTTGATGCCATCAAAGCACTCTTCCGGTATCAGTGATTGACATGATCTCATGGTATAAGGAATAAGTTACTTCGTGTTTGATATAACAATGTAAACTAAATGACTTGATCGCATTGCTATATTCTCTTTGGGTATATGTTCATCACATCATTCTTCTAATGACATGACCCCGTTATTAATAACATCCGATGTTCATGATCAGGAAACCTTGATCATCTATTAATCAACGAGCTAGTTAAAAGAGAGGCTTTACTAGGAACCATTGTTTGTTTATTAAGCACACATGTATCAACGTTTCCGGTTAATACAATTCTAGCATGAGAAATAAACATTCATCATAAACAAGGAATAAGATAATAACCATTTTATTATTGCCTCTCGGGCATATTCCCTTCAGTCTCCCACTTGCACTAGAGTCAATAATCTAGTCTGTAAGCACTTTAACACATATGGCGTACCAGTTTATTACCATGCTTCGCATGCGGTAAACATCATCAAAAAGATCTGAACTGTTCAGGTCCTATTGTATTTGCATGTTCTTTGCGTCTACACGCATCACTCATTCTCTAATGAGATGGCTTTGTATATATATATGGTCAATTGATGAAAACTTAATTCCTCAGCTTAAACTGATGTCACTAACATTGTGAAAATGTAGCTTCATAGTGTTAGCATTCTTGGAAACTCACCAAGTTCCGGTGATACCTTAATTCCTCAGCTTAAACTGATGTTACTAACATTGTGAAAATGTAGCTTCAAAGTTTTTGCATTCTTGGAAATTCACCAAGTTCAATAAAGAACTCCTTGACACAAAATACGCTTATAATCAGTTGTTAACACAACGATATACTTTAGCCTTTGTTGTAGTATCTGTCACAATATTTTAATTTTGAAACTCTTTCAAATCCAGCATGGAACTTTCTTCCATCCTATTGTGCTACCCTTCATCACATATTTTAATTGAGATAAAATTACTTGAATGAATGACAAGACTATTAGTGTAACATATTACAACTAATATTTTGTCATTACTATATAGGAAAACATATCCTTAGCATTTCTAAAATGACACAAGGATCTCTCCCACTGTTGTCTAATCATCATATGAATTATCCTGCTATAACATTTTGTAGCATAGGACTCATCTGGTCGTGTACATAGCATGGAAACATGACTTAGAAATCTCAATTTCAATGATGCTCATCATGTGTCAAAACACATGAATCTTGCTCAATTATTTTCCATGTGACAAGAACTCCTTCTTGTCATTTTCATATTGACTTACTTCAATATTTGATCTATGTAATTTGGCTTCAATCATATCAGGTGCGTCAATCCATCTTTTATAGATATCGATGCCCAATATCTTCCAAGCCTTTCATCAATATGAAAATCTTAACCGTGTTAATTTAAAATACATATTTTCCAATCAACCATATGTCATCTACATAAAGTATTGGAAATATGTCATAGCGCTCCCACTTAATTTCTTGTAACTTTACAAGCATCTTTATCGTTCATGATGGAATCAAACTCTTTTGATAACTTCATTAAGGTAAAGATTTCAACTTCGTTATGCTCACTTCAACCATTGAAGTGTGCATACTTTCTAGCAACCTTTTTGAATTTTACAAAACTCTCAAACTGTGTCAAGTACACATCCTTGATAAAACTTCCTTGAGAGGAGAGTTGGTTTTGTTATTCAACTGCCATATCATAATATGTAACTTTGCTAGAACTATCCGCAAAGACTAAAGCATCACTACAAAAGATCAAAATCTTGTAGTAGTTAACTCTTTGAACTTCGTCGAAAACAACTTTTCGATAAGTACAATTTTAATAAGATGTAAAATCCATGTCTTTGTCGCTATATAGACCCTTTTGCTATCGCTAGGCATCATGCCTATCGAAAGGACTACCAAGTCACATACTTGATATTCATACAAGGATACTATGGCGGATATAATGACTCATAGTCAATTTTACGAAGTCAGGGCCCATCATTTGCTTCCTTCATAAGGTCCAGGTCCTTTTGTTGTCAAAACAACACTTTACACTTAAACCACAAGTTGTTCTAAGTACAAAGTTTTTGGACTTTTCTGGTACAGCTCGCAAACTCATTTGAAGTATCTACAACATTTGTAGTGTCTTCTACTTAGTCAAAATAGTAAACCCCGGAACAACTTCCAGTGTTGCGCTACTCTTGACATGATAACGAAGATTCTCTAACCTCGTTGAGTTTGTACTGTGCTCCCACTCACTTGTTTCGCAAGAACTACTTTCTCGAGAAATCAACCCTTTCTGACAAACAACATTTGTCTTTTGGTTCGGTGATAGGAGAAATACCCAATGTTTTATTTGGGATAACCTTATAAACATATATTTATCCTATTTTGGTTGTAAACATTTTACACATGCTATGCATACCAAAACTTAAGAAAGTGACAATTCGGGTCACTACCCAAACCATATCTTATATGTTGTCAATTTCAGCGGATCATGATGGTGCTCTTTTCAGTGTAAAAGCGGTTGTCCTTAATGTATAAACTACAAAATTATAATGGCAATTTTATTAA